>RAHM01000214.1:60988-355410 GCA_003713295.1 Parotia lawesii
TGTACTAACTGCTATGATGATTATAGACGAGCTAATCCGCTGATAGATTTGCGTAAGTGGCTTGGCTTAGCTGAAGGTGAGACGCTGCAATTGAACCCTGATTTATTATTTGAAAATCAAGAAAATAAGTATCTTGCATTTAGCGTTTGGGCTTTAYAACAAAAAATTGCTCGATTAAGTGCTTGCTACGCTACAATAATTTTACAGCAGGAGTGTGGCCAAGAGATCRGTATTCCTTTGTTACATACTGTAAAAGATGATGCGTGGGAAAGGATTAAAGCGAGATGGGCATTTTGATCTAAGACTTGGCGCCAGCAGTGCAAATCAAGGGCTAAAGTTCATTTTACTTAGCCTCTTGATAGGGGAGGTACGTAGTATGTGGGTGCCAACGCAACCCAAAACAAACATATAGATTACCATAGCTAACCTTACACACCAAAGTGCCATTTGTCTTGCATTATCATCACCTGGAAATCCCTTTTCAACATGCTTAGTAGGTCTTCCGGTTGATTCCCGGCCATGTCCTTCTTCTGTTCCAACTTGCAATTCTAGTAAGGTTAATTTCACGGTGGATAACTGRGACCAGTGGGCACCACATTTACCTATAGCTCCGAGCGAACCACAGGAGCTAGAATTATTAGGATCTGTGAAAACAGATGGATGTGTGCAATTTAATTGGTCTAGTCAACAAGAAAAAACCGCAGTTGCAGTAAATGTTAACTCCAGTTTAGCAGCATTTAGAAATGCCAGTAGCTGGTGCACGCATCTGGCGACTACTACATCTGTGTCCACAAATAATCCTGTAACCTTACCACCCGGAGTTTTCTTGATTTGTAGAAACCGTGCCTGGCCAGGTATCCCATCTCGATTGCGAGGTGGACCCTGTTCCATTGAGAGATTAACCTTGCTAACGCCCAATACATCGATGATCTTAAATGTATCTAGACGACACCACAAGTTTAAAAGAATAACCCATGCCTTTAGCCCAGACTGCCGAGATAATGTAAAATTTTGGTCCCCAGAAGCCATTATAGCCGCATCTGTTTTAGCTCCAGGAGTTGCCTCTGCTAGGGCTCTAGCCCTATTAAACAGATTAGAATGCTGGCTATCCAAACAAACAAATGCCACGTCTCGAGCCATATCCGATTTGTTGTTAGATGTTGATTCTGTACGACATGCCACACTGCAAAATACAGCTGCTATAGATTTTTTACTGCTGGCACAAGGTCATGGGTGTGAAGAGTTTGATAGAATGTGCTGTATGAATCTGTCTGATCATTCACATTCTATCCATCGTCAGCTAGCTGAACTTCATCGTCTAACGCAACAGCTACGAGTAGATGATGGACTAGGCCTAGAAAGATGGCTGAAGAGTCTTGGAATTACAGGATGGTTGCGTAACCTAATTCAAGGCATAATATTAGTGCTTGTTGTTATACTGACCATAATAATAATTTTGCCTTGCTTATTACAGTGCTTATTTCGCTTGCTGGAGAGAACGTTCAATCAAGCCTGGGTTGTGCAAAGACAAAAAGGGGGAATTGTTGAGGAATTTTTGCAGGAGAATGGACACTGGCAATGCACAACCCAGCTTTCTCAGCTTTCTCAGCATTGAGAATGCACAATCCAGCTTTCCCAGCATTGAATCAAGCTGAGTAAAGGATATGCTATCTTTGATAACACTATGGAGGAAAGAAGAGAAACAACCCAAGGATGGAGGAAAGAAGAGAAACAACTCAAGGATATGAAATAAAGATGTATTGACCACAGCATAATAGAAATATAGTTGAGGAATTGCTGAAACAATAAGTTAGTTCAGTAATGAAAGGACTATAGTTTAGGAACTGCTGAAACAATAATTTAGCTCAAACAAGATTGATACATTATGCTGAACAAAAAGGATGTGAGAAATTGAAATATGGAGGGTAGTTGTCACAGCAAGTGTCCAATCAAAAGTTTAGATGCAACATGCTAACAGTAGCAAGCATCCAATCATTATGCTTCTTTTTTGACCGAACGATGTTCAAACCATCACGTATTCAGAACTGAAAATGCTATATAAGTGTATACCCTTCTGATAATAAATGGCTTCACATGATCATATTAATCGTTGTGTGATGTCCCATTCTTTCGCCTCCGCAACCAAGATTGTCATGATCCGCTTGAGACAAGCGGGGGTCGTGATGGTTCGTGAACCGAATCTCACAGTGCAAAAGAAACACAAAAGGGGAGAAGTGTAAATTTCAATCAGCAAAGTGTATTTTATTGCGTACCAACGCAGTGTAATTGCGATAGAGAGGGAGAGAGATGTAAGGAAACAAAGGATAGAGAGAGAGAAAAAGGGGGGGTTATAGCTACCAACGGCCAGACAGAGTCCTCTTGGTCCATCGTCTTCCGTGGGGGGATCCCATCGGGGTCTTCTTAGAGAGTCTTTTTATAGTCTTTTTGAAAGTGAGTGGCAGCTGGCCAACAGGTGAGGAGATTCTTTCCGAAGCGAGGGGCAACTAGCCAAGAGGTGGGGGGGAACAAGGCCCATTGTTTCAAGTTAATGGCACAGAACAGGTAGCAGGCAGCATGTCCCATGCTGTTCTTGTTGTGGCAACAGCAGGACCGGCACAGTACGCCGCAAGCTGCACTCAGGCAGGTGTACCAATTCCGGCACGTTGCGCTTGCTAGCTTTCTACCTCGGCCAGGCCCAGGCTCAGCGTTTCGCTTTCTGTAGATGATCGTGAAACAGATGAAGGGTCTTCAGGGAAGGGTCCTCGGGCCATCCCTTACAAAGATGAACAGGGTGCAGTTAAAAGATGAAACCACCATTGCCTGGAAAAGAAGATGACGCAAACCAGCACAGATGTCTAGTATAGAAACAGACACAACATCCCAGGAACCAGAACTGCAAACAAAACTTCAAATGGATAAGTCAAAACACCTGTGGTGTCTCCCCAGATCCTACCCCATTCTGTTATTCCCCAAATCGTAATGTTCCCTATTACCACCCCTTTGTTTTGCCTTTCCCACAACCACACTCCCCAATATTCCTATTAAGATGTTTTCTGTTAACTTGCATCCTTCTCTTCATTTACTATCTGTTATCCATTCCTTAGCCACGAGTTCCCACACCCCTGTTACTTTTATACCATTCCCCTTTCCCCAGACTTGAAGTAAGAGAAGGGGGGAGAAGGGAAAGGCCACCCCCCATTTAAAATTGCAAAACTTTAACTTTGAAACCCCAGCAGAAGCAAATGCCAGAGCCTGTGCCTGCATTCACCACAATGATGTCCAGCACCCAACACCTATCACCCCGCTGTCCTCTGGATGCTCCTGGTACCATCAGCAGTGAACACTTGAGCTTTGCTGCAGCCCTGTGTAGGGTTCAATTTGAAACCGGGCAGAAATACCAATTAAATGTAGTGGTTTCTGTTTAAACTATCTATTACTTACTTATTTTCTTTCTGTGAGGTAAGAATTAAGAGAGAAAGAAACAAAGCAGACACAAAACTTTAAACAACTGTAATACAAAGAGTTTTATTACTAATAGAATTAAAAGGAAAAATAACAACAAGAAATTTAAAGCAAACCTCCCCCCTCCTCCAGCACTTTTCTCTTTCTACTCAACTCACACAAAGGATAACAGAACATGGGATTTCAGTCAGAGTTGCAGTTCTTGAACAAGTGTCTTTCTTATGCTTAAGGAAAAAGGGTTTTCTTTTGCTTTACCTGGTTCCCAAACTGCCACTAACAGCAGAATCGCCCGGAAAGAAACAATCTACTATAGTGTAAAACATCTCTTCCATAAAAAAAAATCACAGTTCTTTCACACTGCCAAACATGGGCCATCGCATGGGGTTATTAATCTTTTAAGGATAAGTTATTTTGGCCTGAACACAAAGGCTTTCTTCTTCAAAAGTCTCTAAAAGCCTTTCACTGCTTCTATATAGCCTGGCATAGGTAGGCTTCACAATCTTCACGGGCCACACGTGAATTCTCCATCCCCCCATGTACTTCAAATGGATTAAAGAGACAAACAGTTTGTGGTATTACAGTTTCTTACCATGGCATGCAAAAAGTATTTTTAAGCTACATGCGAGAAATGCAGCACTGCCCCTTTTCTCCCGCCGCCATCTTCAGCTCTGTCTCACGACTCACTTTCTCTCTGACTCTGAAGCCGCCACGTTGCAGTGTTTTTGTTCAGGCTTTACGAGAAAAAGCCTTGCTCGCTTTGTGCTGCTGGCTGCATGGTGTCTTCTTCAGTTCGGCACAAAGTGTACTAGCTGCAGACAGGAGGCTCCGCTGGCTCCCGCTGGCTTCGCGTCGTAAAGGCAGGGACCCGCCGGTCCCACGAAGCTGCGCCGATTTAGTTTAGCTGTAAGGCAGTCCATGGCTGGCTTTAGCTGCCTGCAGCTGGAAGACAGTTCCGCCTCCCAGCGACCCGGGGTCCGTGCCGCAGTGTTGAGAAAAGGGGAGGGGGGGCAGGGGCCCCGGCCTGGCCCGGCGGAGCCCAGAGGCTCGGAGGCCCCCCCATCTTCAGGCAGGCGGGCTGGAACGAAAGGGAAGTTCCTGCCTTTCCGCATGGTTTAAATAGGTAAATTGCGAGAAGCGTCATGAGTCTAAAAAACTGTCCATCAACTCAGGGTCAACCTACTACAAGCCCAAAGAAAACTGTGGTGCTTCAAGTCACCTCTGCCTGTGAGAGCATCCATTCCAGCATCCAGAGAGAAAATCCTCTGAAAGATTTAAGGACTTGTTGGGACACTGGGTTGAGGGTGTTTCTGATTGCTATTATTAGTTATGTATGTTTTGTTTGTTGGGACATTGGGCTTTGAGTGCTTCTGAACATTTTTGTTGTTTCGTGTATGTTTGGGATACTGGGTGTTGGGATCCCTGGGAGAGGCCTCTTTGTTTAATACAGAAAGGAGGAATTGTGGTAGCTGAGGTTAAAGTGATCAAAGGGCTTCTCCCGGGCTGCGTGGTTCTGTTGGGTTGGTGTGTTCCGGTTTGAATCTCCCAGTTGGCTGCTGGCCTTGGCCCCTCATCACTCCCCTGGGGCTCTCCCATTGGTCCTTGCTCCCTGATCCCGCCTTTCCCCCCGCCCCAGGAAAAACCCTCAGTGAGCCGTTGTTCCCTGAATTTGCTTGCCTGCCCTTCGAGGGTGAAGATGTAATAAAGTCTTGGAATGAAGGAAAAGCAAATTCCCTTCCTGGTCTCTTTGCTACTGACTTAATACTGAACCTGCCTGTGCATTCATGGAGCCAGGCAGGGACGGTATTAGGGGAGGGATCCACAGAGGCCCTGGGGCTAGAAACCTCCACGTACTTGCCTCGTGTCACACCCAGCCAGCTTTTTTGGAGTTTTCATCTCATCCATGCTGGAACCCAAGGAGCTGGTAGCTATATATGTGTTTTCCTATATGTCTTCTGTCTTTCTCTTTCTCTCTCTCTCTTTCTTCTCTTAATCTTCTTTCATGGAACATTTGTAACTTAGCATTTACTTAGCCCATTTGACATAGCAACAACTCTTTAAGATGTTAATACTGAAGGAATATTAAGTGATGTTATGATAAGTTGTTTTATATTGAAGTTGGTGGTGTATTTTGTCCTTTACCAAAGCTCCTTAACTTTCTATATTTTTGTCAGGAAACTTTTGTGTATTTGTGACCTCTTGAGAATATCTGGTTGGGATTTCTCCTTGTGCCAAAACAGAGTAAAGGAACCTCCAGTTTACCACCGTACTTCTAAGTGTCTGGGATGTAACACGTCTCCACTGCCTCCAGGGCACTAGGATGGAAAGCTTTCCTTGTTCTGGAAAAGAGCCATCATTGGCAGTCTGATGCCTGGGTCCGAAAGTGGGATTCCACCTCCTCAAATGGCAAACATTGCAGGGTTTCTCCCAGACGAAAGCTGCCAGGAACTAGAGCTCTGGTTTGCCTCAGACTTTAGGAGGCCTCTTCCTTCTCCATAATAAAATGTTTCACCCCATGTGTGGTTGGAGGCAGCCTAGGAGGCACTTCTGAAGCCTGCCCTTTCAAAGTGGGCAAGAGTAACACTCTGGGACTGGGACTCACCCCACTGGCTTTGCAGACCTGCCCTGTGGCAGTGGCTGCACGTGTGGGTGCGGAAAGGTTGGGAACAGTATCAGGTTCTTGCTGCTAACAGGAATAAAAGGCTGCTGGCTGTGCTGGCCCAATTCTCTAAGTGTTGATAAAAGAGATTTAGAATCCAGTTTATCAGATGTGAATTACCAAATTGGGGGATTTCTGAAGCTGCATAAACTCAAGTGGAAAAGCTTTGTTGTATCTTTGCAATATTCCTGTATCTAGATCTCATCTTTACCCTGTGATTCCTGTTATCTTCTTGCTTGGAGTCAATTTTTTCTCCCTTTTTTTCAGCAGTATCTCCTGTTCTTGAGCTACAAAACTCTCACGTACTCTCCCTCCATCCCTGTGGACATAGCAGCCACCCACCAGCAGACACCTGTTCTGGAGCACTGGCATTTAGATAACCAGGGAACTCTGCAGGGACAAAAGGTGGCACTACTTGATCTAAATGCTTCCAAAAATAGGTAGACTAAAGACAGTAAAGTGAGATCAAGGTTAGGAAAAGCAAGGTGCAGCATCACGGAGCTTTTCTTCTTGCCCCATGATTAGGCTGGCTTAGTTTTTAACAGCTGATATTTGGAAATGAATCCAGGACATGCAATTCTGTGTCTTTTAATCAATGTAACAATTTTTTTAATTAGAGGAAAACTTTACTTCAGCTAGTCACTGATTATTATTTGGGAGCGTTCTTGGTGTTTTTCCCTTTCCCTGCTGAAGCATCTAAAACCAGGAAATAAAAGAACCAACAACTTTTATGCTGAACTGTCACATATAAGCCTGGATGTTACAGTCTGAAATTTAGGCTCAGTTTCATTGCAGCTTATCCAGTATTCATTGATAACGAAGAATTCAGCTTGGAATGTTTGGCTCATTTTAGTGGTCAAGTCTGATTATCTTGAAGGCAGGATGAATGAAAAGAAGCTTCAGATATGAGAGCAACCCGTATTTTCCTGGCAAAGCTTTCTCTTAAATACAGAAATTATTCAAAAGACCCTTTACCTGTTACACAAAAATCAGGGCTGACTCAAATAGTTGGAGTTACACCAAGGACCAGCCCAATGGCTGCTTGAGGACAGGGAAAAGGGCGAGAGGGAGTGTGGCAGACCTCCAGATTCCCCCATCACACCTGGACAGGGATAGAGATGTCTCTGCCCCACCACAGCACCAGCACCCCTCCCACTTGCTATGAATACACCATGGAGCCAACATTCCCCTGCCCCTTTGCTGATTTTTGAGATTTCCAGACGGCCAGAAGTGCTGGGCAGTGGTGCTGTGCTGGGCACTTTGGATCTGGCCCCTCATGTCCTCAAAGCCCCTGGTCAACCTGCCTCTGTTGCACAAAAGGAGGAAGCTTTTGGGTCTGTTTGAGGTTTAACCACATAACCTGGCTGGAGATGCGGTCTTGGTAGGAAGCTCTACTTGCAGGGGACTTCCTTAATTATTTTGGCGTAAATGACAGGACTTACTTATAAAGCAAGTTTGTGTGTGGAGCCACCCAGCTGATTCCCCCATCAGCTAATCAGCTCCCTCTCCTGCCTTTGGTGACGTTTACGTGAGAGGACAGTCTGTTTCCCAAAGAAAAAAACTAACCCACCATCCTAAAAAATCTTCCTAAGTAGTGTATTAAATGCAGTGAGGTCCAGTGTAGTGCTCAGCTCTCTTCCACAGAAGGGAAGGCCAGACAAGACCTAAGGAGCCATCACAGCATCAGGAAAATAAGCAGCAGCATTTTCTTTCCTCTTTTCCCTCTCCCTGATCATATGCAGGATTTACCTATCACGGCAGTGTGCTGGTGGGGAGAAGAGCATGTTCCCATCCCTGGCTCTGCCCAGCAGTTTCTTATAGCTCCAGTGGGGCAAGATCCTTTCTCAGGTGTCACAGAATCACAGAATCATTTAGGTTGAAAAAGACATCCAAGATCATCAAGTTCAACCTTGGACCAGTCACCACCTTGACAACTAAACCGTGGTCCTGATGAAACATAGAATTTTCTTAAATGCATAAGCATTAAGATTTTAGCTAAAAAGCTATTTGCTAAAATTAGTTAAAACAGATTTAAAAAGCAAATGCAGCTGGGTCTAATTAAGGAAGTTAATAATTAAGTTGAGCCCGGAATGAGTCTTTAAGATCTGGGAGTGGGTTGTTTATTCAGCTGTAGAGTGTAATGAGAAACAAACACCATCTAAAAGAAAGTTCGACAGATATTAATTATCCCATTTAGAAACTTATTTAGAGAGCACTGAAGAGGGGAATTGGGAGTCCTCCCAAGTCATATGTATTGTCAAAACCCAGAGGGGTAGAAAGGTCAAACTGAAGAAGAAGAGCTTACTTCATCAAAGGGAGGACCCCTCCCCTATTTAAGACCCCAGACCTATTTCAAAGGGCCAACTACACATGCTTAATGGCTTTTTAGCTAATTTCCATACGAAGCGGGGAATAGGAGGTGTTTATGTTATCAATATGTATTTGTGCTTTGAATATTTAAAACCTTTTGTAGATAAATAGACTCTGTATTGCCTTGTGATTTGGCTCTGTGTATTAGGGAACTATCCCACGCGGCTGCCCGGCGCCGAATAAACATACACTTTCTAACCCTGACGAGTTAGAGAGTCTTTGTCCGTCTTAGTTAGGTATCGATATTAGATCTATGCCCAAATTTTGGTAAATCACTGAGTGCCACGTCCAGTCATTTATTGAACACTTCCAGGGGTGGTGACTCCACTGCCTCCCTGGGCAGACCATTCCAATGACTGACAACCCTTTTCATGAAGGAATTCTTTCTGATGTCCAACCTGACCCTCCCCTGGCACAGTGTCCTTCCTCTCCACAGCTAAACCTGTAACCAGAGAGAGTATTTTCTGTAATTGGCCTTAGAGGAGACTTTTCTTTTCCTCCAACAGCCAGAAGTTAAAAGCTACTGAAGGAGAGTTTAATACTCCAAGAATAAAAACAGTCTCATCCAGGAAAAGCCTGCAGGTCAGCTCCACGTGTGCTTTATCATGATGACTGCAGTCAGCAAAATATGTCCTGCCTTGAAATTTTAATCTCTATCTCAGTGGACAGTGTTTTATGACTTCCCCCTGGTAACTTCTCTTTCCTGAGCAAATGCAGCTGAATCTGTCCTGCATCCTGAGGGCAAATGTCAGGACACTTGAGTTTCTTCCAGAAAGGTGCACAAACATTGCTGCATTGCACAACAAAGCTCTAAAAGTTTTCCTTTCTCTTTTTTTCTCCACAGCTTAACTGAACTTCATATCCCACAAACCTCTCCCAGTATAAAGGGGGTTTAGAGATGTTCAGAGAGGAGTTAGTCTGAGCAAAGGAAAACTGGGATCCTTCTTCACTCCTCAAGGCAAGACTCGCATGCCAGGGCTGTAATTTTGGGTATGACTTTGCTCTGTGCTAGCACATCACAACAGAACTGTCACAGCACAGTACCTGGCCAGAGGATCTTCTCTCACAGTGTTCTCCATTCAGTTTTCCAGCACAGTGCTGTCCCTGGAGTCTTCTGTGGGCTGTCTCTGTTTGAAAGACCAGTGTCTGTCAAGGAAGGCAGGAACTTCCCTTGGAATAGAAAATGTGACACCCATCCCTCAAAATTATTATAACCCTGAAATTATGAGGCTTTCGGGCAAAGATATAGGAAAAGGAATAACAGTTATTTACTAAGGTATACATATATATATATATATGGAGATACAGCTAGAAAGCAGAAGTGAGACCACTGCTAAACTCATGTCAGAAGTGGACGTGCTAACGCTGCTAGGCTGCAAACCATGGCAGGCAGTACGGCCTACCACGAAATAGTTATGACATGCTTGGTATGTACCCCTGTTGGTTAGTACTAACTTTTAGTTTTGCAATGTTATTAAGAAATATAGATTTGGTTGTTATAGTGATTGCTGCTTATATAAGAATCTATTTTTAGTCACTGCTAAAAAGGTATAAATATTCAGCTCTGTATCAATAAAATCGGCTTATTGCATCCAAGMAATCTGCCCCGTCTCTTCCATTGCCGACCGTCACGCATATATATGTATAACAAGGCAAACAAACAACAACAATGGCAGAAATAACAGACAAAACCAGAAATCCAACAAGAGGCTTCTCCCGGCTGTCGAGCACTTTCCCCTTTGGTGTAGTTGGCAGGGGCACTGTTGGCTCCTGGCTGGGTAGGGCAGGTGCAATGATTCCTCCACGGCTGCAGGAGGCGCTGTGGTGGGAGCTCAGTCGCCTCTCTCCACGCGGTTATGGCGGGTGAGCTAGCGAGAGAGAGAAGGGGCTTTCTTCTGCAAACTCACGGGAAGCAGCCGGTCCCAGTGCCCTTCGGGAAACTGAATGGACTGCAACATGAAACCTCAGAAGCAGCAAGCTGGAACGGCAGAGGTGGGTACACCCTGGGGTGGCAAACAATACCCACCCCCGGGTGTACCCACCTCTGCCATTCCAGCTGTCCGTTTTCTGGTAGTAGCAGAAAACTCCTGGCCGTGCCAGAAGCCGCGGGGTGTTCTGGTTGCCGGGTTACAGTGTAGCAAAAAGCCCTGAAGCAGGGGCAGAGAACAGCGGGGCTGGGCGGGGAATCGCTCCCTTGGGTAGCTCACTGGCAGTGGCTGGTCCCAGGGTCACGCTGGGCAGAGGGGGTGGTCCCCAGCAGGGAACGGGGTGCTCCTGGGTCCCGGGTCCCGGCGCGGCACGCACTGGCTCTGGGCGCTCAAGCAGCAGAGAAGCAGAAAAGCAAGCCAGTAAGCTGCAGTCACAGTGCTGAAGGGAAAGAAAAAAAAAACCAGGCAAAAACTACGCGGCAAGAGTATATCTTGTCAGAGAGGGATCACACCACGTCGCCGTGGAGACGAATCCCCGGCCTGGAAGGAAGCAACTGCCCCTCTCCCTCCCGACTCTCGCAGGAAATCCTGGGCTGGCTCTCACCTGTCGTGATACTCCCGCAGCCGGAGGGGTGAGGGGGCAGCGACCACCCCGGACACAGAAAAAAACCCCCAAACCAAAAATGCATGTGGGATAAAAAAAACTATCCCCAAGACAAGGGCATTGGGAGACATCAGTTCCAAGTGCCCTGAAAGGATCCACTTGACAAAATTGCACTTCACATACGGAGCACTCCACTGAGAAGTATTTCAGTACAGTTCATTAGTGGTGTTCATTAGTAGTAAATGCAAAGCACAGAGATAAAGTGTGTCATAGGAGATATTTCATCTTCTGTGTTTCTCTAAAGAAAGTACATACTTGTCATACCGTTCACCACTGACAGTAACACACTGTCCTGCCCTGCAAGGAAGCTTTAATAATTTAATGCCTGGGAAATTAAATAGATGGTCTTATTCATTCTGATACAGTGCAGGCAGGTTTGATTGAGTAGGGAAGGGATATTTGATTATTCTGCTGAGAAATGAAAATAGCTAACAGCAAAATTAATTAACTACTATATTAATTGAACAAGTGACACTAGAATTAATCCGAGCTCTAA
This sequence comes from Parotia lawesii, assembly GCA_003713295.1. Lineage (NCBI taxonomy): Eukaryota > Metazoa > Chordata > Aves > Passeriformes > Paradisaeidae > Parotia > Parotia lawesii. The sequence goes on from RAHM01000214.1 coordinate 72,565, forward strand.
ACTGAAATATATGTGAATGGGTGCTTGAATGAACATCAATTGTCACATTTAAATTGCAAGTGACATTGGTGGTTCTTTAGTCATCTGGATCTGGGGAAACTTGCTTTTCTTTGACTGATGGGAAGATAATTCTCCTTCCCTTTGTAGAAATCCACTTCCCTGGGTCAGGTCCTTATGTGAGGTGAATGAGCCTTTCCGTGCACAGCCCACTCAAATCCGCAAAATTAACTTGTTAATACATGAGGAAAACAGTGAGTCAGAAGGCAATCCAGCCCCAGACAAGAGCAGAGGCATGCTGGGAATATGGACACTCACTCTCTAAAGGAAATTTGGGGTTGCAAACTAAAGCACTCCCATGCTTCTCTCCCAAACTGATTCCTTTAGACAAAAAAACAATCAAAACCCAGTTGGACAGGACCAGATCCAGCCTTTACCCTGTTGACAATTGTATGGAGCAACACAGATTTGTACAACTAAAGCTTCCCAGCCAGTTCTTTGTATTTTGAGAAAGGCTGTGTGTGAAACCTGCCCAAGTTATACCAAGACACAGCTGCTGCAAATGAACACAGTTTAAGGAGCAAGACATTAATTTGAAGCTTGGGAAGTATGAAATCTGCTCTTTTCTTCTCTTTGGGGCACAAGGGTTGTATTTCTGTCCCATTCTTTGCAATAATTGAAAATGACCAGTTGAATCTTATGCTGAAAGCATAGGTTGGATTTTTCCAGCAAGTTCTTGAGATTACACAGGTTTTCTTCACCTCCCTGCAGAAACTCCCCCCCCCCCCTCCCCAAACACTGCAGAAATTTGTGGCAGAAATAATGAAGAGAGCTGTTCTTACAGATTACTTGAATTTAAAAGGTTTTAATGGCGCTTTTTTTTTTTTTTTTGAGTTTACCACAGGGAAGCAGGACTAGGACATATCTGGATCTCTGATTTTGTCACTGGGGAACTTTCATGTTCAAAAGTCAGTAATTACAATGGTGTATGGGGGTGGTTTTTGCATGTAGGGACAAGGCTTTCTCAATAGACAGACAGGAGAGAGGTGCACAGCCCAGAGAACTCTTCTGAAAATGGTGCAGATTTCTTTTTCTTTATCAATATCTATGCCAGCCTATTTCAGTGGTTGATCAGAGACCTGAATATTGAAGACTGGGGAATGTATCTTCTTCTGAGGAAAATAAAACAGAGATAATTTTTTCCTGGTTTACACCAAGTTTATTGCAATGAGGAGCTGGCTGGGTTTGCTTCAGTTCGCCTGGTCGCTCTTCTCTCCTGTGGGAGCCTGGGAATCAACCTTTCCCTCAGGACAGAGCAGGTGGGAAGGCTCACCTGAATCCACACAGAGATCGTGTCCCATCCACCAGAATCCCTGCAGGAGGTGCCAGACCCCCACGCTGCCTGCAAGGCTCACAGCAGCATCCCTCAGATGAGAGGGAAAGGACAGCCAGTGCTCCTCCATTCTGGCACAGTGTGTCCCAGAAACCTCTAAATGAGTCCCTGCTAATTTTTGCTCCCACAGTCCCCCTTGATAGTGTGGGCACAATAGTGTGGAAAAAGCTTTCCGAACTGTGGCTTGTGATTTCCCCCAGGAAAGGAAGGTTAGGAACAAGGGAGGGAAGTGCATGAGAAAGGACCCTTATCCACCCCTTGCAGTCCAGTAAATATCCTTTTCACAATCCCCCAGAACAGGGAGGGTCTGACATTTTATTTAGTGTAAAGTCACCTGAATTGTTGCTGGCACCCTGCTCCTGCCACACATGGCACAAGTTCTGCCTCCAGTTGTGGGGCTGTGCTGGGAACAGATGTGAGGGATCTAAGCTTAGAAACCAAGCTTCCTGGGGAGAAACAAGTGATGCTTTCCCCAGGATCATTTCAGAGCTGGCCTTGCCATGCACCCCAGGAACCCCTGAGATCAGGACAGCTGGGATCAGGACAACACCTGGGCAAGGAAAGTGGGTGGGTGGGAAGGACGTCTTCTGGCAACTTGTCCACCACTGGGAACCTGGACTCTAACAGAAAAAAAAAGTGGGCAGCATTTCAGCATTAAACATTGCTCTCTCTTTACCTTTATTTTCTTAATCTATTTGCGTTTTAACATTAGTCCTTAAAGCAACTGCACTGCACTTAGCAAGCTGTGGTTTCTCTTTTGTTTAAAGAGTGCGATAGAGAGGCACTTGTAAAGAACTGAAGTCCTCTGAAATGGAGAAGGTAACCCCTCTGAAAGCAACGCTTAGCAGGGCTTGCCCTCTTCTCACCATCACTGACCACACCTGGAGCTGCCCTAGACATTGATTTACACAGGAATTTCACTAAATCCCGCTCTGAGTCTTTCTCAATAAGCTGAGCAAAGCTTGCTGCTTTTCATAGTAAATATGAAGCTGACTAATATGGAAAAATATGGAGATGAAGAAAAATAGAATTGATAGGGGGATTGCTACTTTAAAGTTTGCCTGGACTGGGCCTGGGATATGGCATTGGGGAAAACCCGGACTGGATTTTACTAGAATAGGGAATTGGGGAAAACCTGGACTGGATTTTGCCAGAATACAGAATGGGGGGAAAAAGGGACTGGATTTTTCTGCAATATGGAATGGAGGAAAACATGAACTGGATTTTCAGAGAACACAGAATGGGGGAAAACCCAGACTGAATTATGGCTCAGTCCTGGAATGGGTGCAAAATGATGGGTTTTGATCACAGTCTTTTGTACAGAGATGTACAGCAGAAACTACACCCATGTTACTAAACCAAGACAATCCAATTGCTTCAATCATGTGCGCTCTGAATCGCTGGACTGCTGGTGATTAATGACTCAAACACTCAACCACTTGCTGTAGCCACCCAGGTGCTGTGAGATGCTGGACTGTTGTGTGTTATAGCTTATTTGTGCTAAGGGCTCAAATAATCGGCTGGGTCCTTTGCTAATGATGCAAAGAGGGGCCTCCCAGGTGCAGAAGGGTGTGCATACCTGAGGCTACAAACTGGGTTTCCAGATAACGCAAGAGGCTGATAAGAGGAAAATCCTTCGAGGTGGGATAAATCTTTCTTGTCATGCCTCACTTACATGACTCAGCTGTGAAAACTCCCCTCCAAAGTACTGAGAGATTCACACCTTGGATGAAGGTATTCATCTTGGTTGATGGGCCACCACACCTGGAGTTGCCCACCCACTCCTCATCCTCAGTGACTACACCTGGGGCTGTGATTTCCTAACTTCCTAAAAGCTTTTTAAATCTCATCCTGACCATCAACAATAAGATTTATTTTATTTGCAAGGATACTCAATAATCAGGAACCCTGCTCTTAAAGCAGTCAATGCACTTTTTGGAGCTCTTTGGAGATTAGAAGTGCCGTGGCAATTATCAGGAGCTAGCAGCTTTTGTCAAAGTGACACTACACCGTGACACTCCTCAGGCTGTGTGTTTGGAGACCCAAACACTACATCTTTCACTGTTAGCCATCCCTTCATTTTCTGGGCTCAGATTTCTGCCTGCTACCTGCTTTGGAAGTGGCATGTTTTCTTGGGGTGACTTTATGATGTGTATCCCCTATCGCCTGCTCTATGCCCAGACATGAGTCCTGTGCCTTTCTGTGTCTTTAAAACTGGGTCCAAGAGAAAGAAAAAAAGCCAGGTGAAATTTTCAAAGTGGTTTTGTGTTCAAGGACACAGATACACACTCCCCTGCATTCTGCCTGGCTGCTCCACTTCTGCAGCAGGGAAGACAGTTACATTCCTTCTGCTTTTTAGCTAGTTTCTTGTTTGTTAGCTGAAGTACGGAGCCCTGAGGCTTTGGCTTCTTCTTCTCTTCTGGACTGTTCAACAACACCAACACATTGGCCTGGAGACCTTACACCTTGGCCTGGAGGGGCCCAAGCCAACCCAGCTCTGAAGAGAAGAAAGCCACACCCACAAAGGACTCTGAATTTTAACAGGTTCTCTCCACAGCAAGAGGTTTTATTATTTAGCATTATTCTTTTCCTGTGCCTGTATGCATTGTGTTTGCTAAATAAAAGTTAGGGTTTTTTTCCTTTCACTTTCCTCTGAGGAAAATTGTTTTCGAACCTGGTGGGGGAGGGGTAGCTATAATGTGTCTTCTATCAGAGGATGTTCATTTCGGACGTTCCTCCAAATTTGTCTCAAACCAGGACACGTGTCATGGCTGACTTCCACAGGCAAAGCTTAAAATATTCTTAAGACGTTGGTCTCAGAACTAACATTCAGGCCTTGCCAAGCACAGTTCTATCTCACATTTCCCGTGTCTTCAATTTTGGATCAAACTTTGTTTGCTGGACAGGGCAGTTCCTATTCTCATCATATCAGTAGTCCAGGTCTTCAGAGAAAGCATATCCTGAGTCTATTCTTCCATTGGTTTTGCAGGGATATATTTTGCCTACACCACAGGGTTGCCTAAACCAGGAATATGAGTGGGCACAGCCTCACATACATGACCTCCTAGAAGTAAGCAGGCATAAAAGGAAAAAGAGAGGACCACCCCTCCTCTGCCTCCCTATATACACACAAAAATACACATTTTTGTACTTCAGCCACTGCCAGGGGTGTGGGAAGCAATTCTTTTTCTGTTAATACAGTTCAGAAGAAAACTACTACTTTGTCCAAGCAAGGAGGAAGCAGGGGAGGATTTGTGACTCAGCACAGGGCCTGAGTCAGATGACTTCTGGGAACCACTCTTAAGTGGTAGAGTTGATGCACCATCCCCAGCCACGAGCCAGGTCGACCCACAAATCACATTTATGTCTGATGATATACCAGGARACTGCCACTACAGTTCTATTTCCAAAGCACAAGCACCATAACCAATAATATTCCCCAGAGTGAATGTTTATTATTTAATAAATGTAGATGTTGGCTAAGAACAGTGAAAAATATTAAATATTAATAAATATTATATGTTTTATAGCAATTTTAAAAGAAGCCTGGAAAACAAGAGAAGACAGGTTTCGCACACAAAGTCATGGCAAGATACCTTAGGAAAGTACATCTACAATGATTAGTGAGAAAAAACATTGAGGACTTGCTTCACCAGTGTTGCAAAGGGAACTCATATGACACAGTTCATTTAAGGACAGCTGAACAATAGCAATTTGGGGAGGTAATCCTTTTCTGTTTTGCTGGAGTCTCAAAAGATTAGTGGCAGATGGCTAGATAAAGTAAATTCTGTGGGTGGAGTGCAGCATTCTTGGGGCTACAGATGTAATTTCTATTTCAAGAATAATAGGGAGGGTCTTGGAATAGTAAGGAAAGACACAACACAGGACAGAAAATTAGCTGATGTGAAAAAAATAGGAAAGTTGAGGGTTTTTTTACTATTTTAATTAAGCAGCTGGAGTCATCTTGCATCAACGGATATTTGCATGTGTCATCTTGGAATTGAAAGGAATGAGATAGATTTGTCTTTACAAACAAACTGTGGGTCTGCTGATAGGTAAAGGCTAGATACTGAAAGATGAATTAAACAGTTGGAAAAATCCACTGATTGATGAAAAGAATGAGAGGGTTTAGTCTTTACAAACAAACCATGGGTCTGCTGATAGGTAAAGATAGATACTGAGAGATGAAAGAAGCAAAGACGGGAACCATAAATTCCATAGGAAAAGAAAAAAGAGGGGTTTACATTAGAAGGGGGTCTGTATTAGGCAATTTGGGAAGCCTGTACCTCTCAAGTACCTCAGCCAATGGGGAAAGAGAGAGGGAAATGTGGCTGGGAAATTAAGATAAAAAGGAGGCTGTGTCCTTTCACAATTTGAGAGACCCCAGGGGAAYRCCCCATGGCCTCTCCCTTTATTCAAATAAAGTAATAGAACTCCTCTGTCTCCTTTTTGGACATAAACTTCTGGTGTTTGTGGATTAATTTTTCTGACAGAATTTATCCTAAATCTATTTTGTATGCATGAATAAATGTGGTACACACCACAYCATCAATGGTAAGAGGCCAATTTAACAACCTTTAAGAAGGATAAGCAATTAAAACTTAGCAGAAGACAAAGTACATGCACTTTTTAGGTAATTTCCATTAGCAGTATTTTATACTACAGGCAGAGAAATGCCATGTAATCCTGCTGAAATGCAAAACTGTCATATAAAATGCCACATTATCTGTGCACTTCATACCTCCCAAACCTTGTGAATTTTACACCATGCTGAGTACAATTTAATTAAGAATCTTCAGGCCGGGACTGTTGTCAAAGCGGGTGCTTTTCTCTGCATGCCATTGCTAACAGTAAAAAACCCCCAAATTTATAACCTGACAGAAAGTGGAAAATCTGCAGCCAGATTCCTGCAAAGCCTGAGACACCAATTAAAACACATTAAGCAAAACAGGATGTAATTTTGAGTTATTTCAGAAAGCACATCCATAAATTATAAAGCACCATTCCCACTGTAAAGTTGTGTAAGTACAAGGCACTGTTGAGTCTGAAACATTACTGCTCTTGAAGAAAAAAAATTGTATTAATTCAAAAGCACCACAATGCTTTAAGAGCAGAGTGAATGAAGCTGAAGAGTGGTGTGTTGACAGTGCCCTGTTGTCCTGTAGCACAGGTACAGGGCTGGCCCTGCCTCCCAATCCCAAATCTGGCCATTTTTCCTTTGCTCTGAGCCTCTCAAGATTTCTAACAAGGCCTTGAAAAATCAGCTTCTCACCTGTCCAAAACACGGCTCAACCTTCAAAGTTATTCAGCCATGCTGCTGTGTAGACACTGAAAAGCTTTAGCAGAGAAATTTTCCAGCTTTCTGCAGCATTCTGTGAGAGCTCTTCGTTTCTCACAGAAAGCTATAAAAAACATTGCTATAGGTTCTTGTAAACTAACTTTTTATCTTGCACCTGGGTTTGTTATGCTGAATTGTTATGGATCACATTGAGACAAATATTATGAAATGGGTGTTGTGAGTTTCAGCCAATAGACCAAGGGGTGGTTGGTAAAAGAACCAATGGCTTTCTATCATCTTTGCGAACCGGGTTATATAAACGGATTTATAATTAATTAAATTAGCCATTATTGCTCCTGGACTTGGACTTTGTGTCATTATTTTTCGCCATTCGTGGTGCAACAGTGACTGCTGAATGAGACGCAGAAGCCAGAAAGACAGTGTTGGAGACTGAATGTTACAATTTATGGTTTAAACATCTTCATGAAGGATCTTTGTCTATTATAGCAAAACTGTATTACAAATGCTGCAGAGAAGACCACCAAAACCCTGAATGGGGCCTTGAACTGCTCACTGCCCGYTGATGAAGATAAGAATACATTCGCAGAGGGATCAAATTTAGCACCTTCAGGGTGGAGACTGTGGAGGCCGGTGGGCCTGCAGTACTAGGGACAAAGAGTGTCCATTGGTGGGACAGTCCCTAGTACCAAAGATCCTCCCCAAGTTAGGGAGACAAAAAGGCTTCCTCCCAGGATGCTTTGTTTTACTATGTTAATATACCCCTGTTCTGCATCCCCAGTTGGCCCATTGGCCTCCCTGTCCCTTTATACTTAATATGTCCGTGCCCTAGAAGGTTCTCTCTTCCCTGCTCGCCCATTGGCCTTTGCTCCCTCACCACTCCCTCAGAGTTCTCCTATTGGTTCCTTTACCCTAACCCCGCATGTGTACCGCCCCCGTGCCCTCAGATCATTGGCCCCTGATGCTCGCTCTGCTCCTGTAGATAAACCTGGACCCTCATTTGTCTTCGTCCCTGGACCCCTTCACGCGCGTGGCTGCATTAAACTCCTCCCGTGGAACCCCATACGAAGACCCTTCCTGTCTCTTTGTTGTCGACCCATTTTCTGGAGCTGTCCGTGTATGTGTGCGTGTACGCGTGTGTGAGTGTGTGGTGGTCCTGTCGAGCGGCTTCACCTTGGAGACGCTTTTGGAAGGTTGCGGCACCTCACCATCCAGCACCGCCCACCACGACAGGAGACCACAGCCCTGGGGCTATCAGCTGCCAGGCTCACACAGACCCTTACACCAAAGGGTAGAGGGAGGAGGAGAGGTTTTGTGTGTGTAGTGAAAAAGCCTCTGGTGAGGGGCAGTTAACACCCATCCTCCGCTGTGCAGAAGAGCTCAGCTGTGAGGCCCCTTCACCCCGGGAAAAGCCGCATGCACATGAAGCACAGCAGAGGGGGTGTCCTGGCCATCAAAGGCCCCCCCAAAGGGGTCCCCAGACCCTGCACCAGAGCACTGCACATGATCCAACAGATCCACAGTGTTGCAAGGGACTCTGTGAAACTGGCCTCCTGCAAGGAAAGCACGTGGGTGTTCCCACCTGGCCCAAACGTATATAATCCATGGGATTCTATACTTCCGGTGTGGTGGCAGGCAGCTGGAAACTCTTACCACCAAGAAGACCAGAGGGAGGGGAACAACGAGACATAGTTGGGACCACCAGAAGGGTGATATGGTGGTATGTTTCTACTTAACCCCTGTCACTCTCTCCCTGTTCCCCCACCCCCACATGCTCCTTCCTCAGGTGGGAATTGAAAAGGGATGAAAATATGAAGATAAAGGCCCCTGATCATCATCCTGACTCCAGGCTAGGTAGGTGGCTGTAACATCATCTGAGGTTCACTTCAGGGAACTTTAACAGAGCAGCCTATTACACAGCTATCTCTTACCAAGCACTTATCTCTCTGCTATTACTGTAATGCCTCTGTGCTTGTGGAGTGTTAAAAATATATTTACTCTCTGAAACTGGAAAAGAAAGAAAGCACTTGCTTTGCAGATTGAGACAGAGTATATGAGTACATCTGACACCCAAAGCATCGGAGGAGTTTAGGCACCTGCAGTTTGGGAAATAGCAAGTTCTTTGGAGCATGTGTGCCTAAATTCCAAGCAAAAGTTGCATGGGAGACCTGGAAGGAGAGGGAGCAAGGGAGAACAGGGGAATGGCCCGACTTGATTTTCCTAAATTTCAGATGCCCATACCCCAATTATTTACCCATTCTGGTCTTGTTTCTGCTTTATTCCAGCAAACAAAATTCATAGGAATACCTGATCTCCTGTGCTAGCTCCATCAAAGTGCCTGGATAGCCTAATATCCCCTCTTAACAAGGAAGGCATGTGAGGAAGGGTCCTGTCACTACCATACATTCCCAGATTCTGGCAGTGGGTCATTTAGGATTGTGCAATGACTGTATTTAATAGCTGCCTGCAGAGCTTTCTTGAATACTTCTGTCCGGATCCTTTTATAAACTACTCCAGAATTTTGGCCTCCCTATATCCTGTAACAGGGAGGGCAGTAATTTAACTGCAGGCTCTGTGAAAATTGTACTTAATTTGTTTTAAACTGGCAGCACCATGAGTTCATTGGGTTTACCCTTTTTCTTGTAAAACAAGAAAAAATATGGCCAGGATTTCTCTGCCACTGCATTTAATTTGGGGCTTTTTGTCATAACTAAAACATTCAGAATACTCTAATCCTAAAGATTTGGGGAAAACAGGAAAAAATTCACCTGGCAGTGGGACTTCGCTTTTTTTTGATTATATAGTTAGAAATAGTTTGATGCAAAGTTATTAAAAATAACAGCATTTACAGAAAACCTACAATTTATACAATGTACTTTGATCATTGTCTTGCTTTGAGACAAATTAGGGGGAAACACTCTGGAAGGAATGTCTTCTCCACAGAAGGCAGGTTTCAGCAGCCCCTCCCCCACCAGGTTCAGAAAGAAATTTCTTGGAGGAAAGTGAAAAAAAAGCTGTTTATTTAACAAGCAGGGTGCACACAGGCATGAGAGAATGAATAATGTTAAATAATAAAACCTCTCGCTGTGGAGAAGACTTGGTAGATTCGGAGTCCTTTCTGTAGGTGTGGCTCTGCTCTCTGTGGAGCTGGGGTGCAGTGTGGGTCCCTCTGGGCCGCGGTGTGGGGCCTCCCAGTGATGGTGTTCCAGACAGGAGCTGAACAGTTCCAGGGGAAGAAGGAGAAGCCACAGTCCCAGGAAAACTCCTTGCTTCAGCTAACGAACAAGAAGCTAGCTAAACAGCAAAGAATTTTAACTCTCCGTCTCTCTCTCTCCTGAGAAAGGAGCGGAGAGCTGGGGAAAAGTAGGAAGGTGCTTCCTTGGCTCTGTAGCAGTGAGAGCGCGGGGGAGTCTATGAGTCCTTGAACACAAACCACGCTGAAGAATTCGCTCAGCTTCCCCCCCCCCCCTTTATCTCGGACCCAGCTTAAAGGCACAGAAAGGCACAGGATTCATGTCTGGCATAGGGCACACGATAGGGGATACAGCATCATAAAGTCACTCCAAGACAGTCATATAGAAAACAAACTCCAAAAGCAGAACTCTTCTACAGTTTTTTCTAACACAGAAGGTCTCTGTTCTACATTAAATAAGCCTTATGACATCTCCCTAAATTAAACAATATTCCTATTGTGCAGACTTGCCCAGAAGTCTTAAAACAAAACCCCATTGTGTAGATGCTGAAAAACTTTAGCAGAGAAATTTTCCAGCTTTCTGCAGCATTTTGTGACAGCTCTGTGTTTCTCACAGAAACTATGAAAAAGATTGCTATGGGTTCTGTAAACTAACTTTATCTTGCACCTGCTGTTATTCAGCAGCAGGGTTGTTATGGTATACTGAAGAAAATATTTTCAAGTGAATGTTTTATAGCCTCCACCAATCATTCTAGGAGGTGGATGCTCAGTGACCAATGACCTTATGCCATGCTGGTGACCCAAGTTATATAAACTGATTTATAATTAATGAAATTAGCCATTATTGCTCCTGAACTTGGACTTTGTGTCGTTATTTTTCGCGCCATTCGTGGTGCAACAGCGACATCTGGTGACTCCCGACATGTACTGCAACTGAACCTAAAGAGACGAACTGAGATTTTGCGCAGCACAGCTCGGAGGTACGAAAGCCTTCTCCCCCCCCACCGTGCGCCGAGAGGCTGTGGGGACGGACCTTTAGTCCAGGCACCAGGGTGTTGGACAGAAACTGAAAAGACGGGACGTAAATCCTCGACGGGGTGAGGGTTTTACCCCTCCCCATGGAAATACGTCCCCTCGGGGTATCTCGCTGGCAGAAGAATTGGAACGTCCTCCACCTTTTGCTCCTATTTCGGCGGCTGCTGCTGCAGGAGCTGCAGCCGCGGCACTGCCCGCCGCTTTGTTCGCTCCGTACCCGGGCGCGGCACCGCTGCCTGCTCTTACGCAGCTGCCTGCGCCGCCGCCGCAGGGTCCGCCCGTGCCGCTTCCGGGTGCGGCCGTGGCGCCCTGGTCTCCCGCAGCTACGTATCCGGTGCCATTCTATTTCGGGCCGGTAGAGCTTGGCTATCACGCACGGGTCCCGACACCGGACCATCTTTCGGCACAGGCGCAGAAGCCTCAGCCACTGGTAGCAGATTCTTTGGCAGAACAGCTTCTGGCAGCCTTGCGCGAGGCAATGCAACATTTCACAGCGCTGCCGGACGTGTTCCGTCAGGCTGCCGCTGCTGGACCCGCATCAGGACCGGCGCAGCCGGGCGTGCCGCCGGTAGCCTCGGCCGCGCATTCGCACGCGGTGCCGGCAGCCCCGGCCGCGGTGCCGGGAGCGGGATCGGCAGCACAGATGGCAGCGCCGATCCAAACTGCACCGCTCCAAGCCGCATCACCGGGCGCAGCCTCCGCCGCTTCAGTCTCCGCGGCTGTGGTCCCTGCCGCTCCAGCTTCCGTCGCCGCCCCGCCCGCTGGTCCGGCGCCTGCATGCCAGCATCCTGAGAGACCATCGGATACACTCCTGGCCGACGATGCAAGCGGCGTTGCTATGGAAACGCCTGCTTCGTGGCGGGAGTTTCTGACGGCACTCAGACGCCAGCACCAAGCCACAGGGCTGGCCCGCAGTCCTCCTTGGACCCTGCCAGGGTGCAAGGTGACTGTACGTCCCCAAAATTTAAAACGGTTCTGGGAGGAGGTCAGGAGGCGGGTTCTGGAAGCTGGTGACTGGGAATTATCAGAAAGAGGTGGGATGCCTGAAGAGAAAGTAGAGGTACCTCAGCGAGAGCCTGTGCAGGTGCTTCAGGGGGAACCTGAGCATGCTGCTACCTTGCCTCAGGGTGGTGTGCAGGTAGATCAAAGCAATGTAAAGATGGACCAGGGTGATAGTGATACAGAAGGTATTATCCAAGCTTTTCCTGTGCAGAAGGCTCTTTCTAACTCAGGTCAGATTGACAAACATGGGTGTTTCACTTGGAAAGTGATCCAAGATATACAATCTAAGGTTGCTCAATATGGATTAGGCTCCCCTGAGGTCATGCAGATTATTAGAGTGATAAATACTGATCTGCTTTCTCCATTTGATATTAAGCACTTAGGTCAAGTATTATTTCAACCTATACAATATTCAGTTTTTGAAGCTAATTGGAGACGAATAGCTGAAAAGGCTGCAGCTGCGAATATGCAGGTGACTCAAACTGATGTCAGACATACAGTTGGAGCAGATGTCCTTATGGGCCTTAATCAATTTTCTAATCCCGATCTCCAAGCTACCTGGCATTCTCAGATCCTTGACCAGGCTCAGAAGATTGGTATGGGGCTACCTGTTGAAAAGCATAGATAAGGCTGCTCCCAAAACACGATATKTAAAAATATCTCAGGGGCAAAAAGAGCAGCTTTTACTCTTCATGGAAAAACTTGCCGCAGCCCTTGAGAAGCAGGTTGAAGATGAGGCCGTGAGGCAGCTGCTGTGCAGACAATTAGCAAGAGATAATGCTAATGAGGAGAAAGATCATTGCTGTCTTACCAGGGGATCCAACCCTAACAGAAATGGTCGAAGCCTGTTCTAAGGTGGGGTCTGGGGGCTACAGCTCTGCTCTGACAGCAGTTCTGTGGCCTAGTCCAGGATCAGTTAATGCAGTGATAGCTGTACGGGGGCATTGCAACCTGGTATGCCCTCACCCACCATGATCCCAACAGGGTGGGAAATCTTGATCTGATTTGAAGGATTGTTTTCATGGTTTCTTTGCATTCTAATGACAAACCTAAAGTTGCTTTTACTGTGCCTGCAGTAACTAATGTTGAACCTGTAAAGAGATTCAATTGATTAACCACAATGCAACTTTCCCCGCTTTTTAATATTTTAAAGGGGGACCCCGAGTTGAATTCACCTCGGAAATTGACTCCTGAAGCGCGACGAGCGCTGGAAGAGGTTCAACAGGATGTTTCTGCTTGTCAAGTTTATCAAGTGGATTCCTCCGCTGATATTACTTTGAATTTGGTCACCGATTCTGCTTATGTAGCAGACATAACTCGACGTTTAGATTGTTTAGATTAGTCAATAATGTGGCTCTCTTTTCACTATTGAAAATTTTGTGGTGTGCAATTTAAGAAGTCACACCAATTTGCCAGGTTTCATAACAGAAGGTAATGCCAGCGCTGACATGCTAGCTAACCCTGCGTGGGTAGCCCCTCAGCCTGAAAAATTGCACAAGCCAAGACATATACCCTGCAAAAGCAGTTTCATTTAATGCTAACTGAGGCTCGTGACATTGTCAGTGCTTGCACTGACTGTCATGGACTCGTTGCGCCTCTGCCATCGGGGTAAACCCCAGAGGCCTAAAAGCCTTGTAGCTTTGGCAGACGGATGTAACGCACATCACTGAATCAGGTCGGTTCAAGTATGTGCATGTGTCTATTGACACTTTCTCCTTGTTGTAAAGCACTCAAATCCTGTCAGAGGGCCCCAGCCAAGTTATCTTCAGCTACCCTTATCAGAGTCACTGGAATGTAAGCCATGCTAAATCAGGAGAGAAGGCGCTGGAAAACGGAGTAACAAGACAGCAAGAAAGTAGATAAAGAGGGACTCTACCATCCTGGACTAGAACCAACCAGGTTCTCTGAAAGGTGCATGCAGGGCACGTGGACAACATAGAGGGACCAATCGGGTCATGCGTGATCGCGTGAACTACAGCTGCAAGAATGCATAAGAATAGTGTAATGTAAACAATAAAGGGGCTTTTGCAAAATTATATTGATTCGTTGTTCAAGGGTCCCGTTCTCCCGCACTCCTCAGCTGTGTGGGTGTCTGCTCATACTGGGGAAAAGGGCCGCAGTGCCATTGCCCATTGGAAACTGGCTTTCGCGGTTGTAGGCATGCCTTCTTCTGTGAAAACCAAAAATGGCTCTGCCTGTGTCTCTCAGAAGACGCGGCAGTTTTTGCACCTATGGGGTGTAGATCATACTTTGGGTATTCCGCATTCTCCTACTGGCCAAGCCATTGTTGAACGCGCTCACGGCACTTTGAAGTGTGTTCTGGAGAGACAAAAAGGAGAATGCATGGAGAAACCCCACAGAGCCAATTAGAAAAAACTTTGTATACGATTAATCATCTTGCAGTGTCACCAAATTCAAATAATCCTGTTATTTTGAATCATTTTCTCTCATTGCAGTCTTCAGGCGAGACGCACCTGCCTCAAGCGAAAGTCTGAGTACAGGACCTGCTCACTGAGAAGTGGGAACGCCCGCATGAGCTTATCGCTTGGGGTCGTGGGTATGCTTGCATTTCCACAGATACTGGGGTGCGATGGCTACCTGCAGGATGCGTTTGCCCTCATCTGCGGCACCAGAAGCAGACCAGGCAACCTCCAAGGCAACCTCCAAATGATGACCAGAATGCCAGTCATCAACCCAATGATCCTTCTGATGAAGACCAAGATGACGACCATCAGCCTGGTCCTTCTACAAGCAGAGACTGAACTTTAAGTTTCGTTGTTATGGAGTCAGAATGTTTAAGCCCTTAAGGCTGTTCAGAGTTAGTAACTGATGTAGAGCCCTTAAGGCTGTTTAATTAATAGCTGATGTAGAATTAATAGCTGATGTAGAATTGGGTTCGCTAGATGCATTTCCCATGGCACTGCTGGAGAATCTCTCTGCCTGCGCTAAATCAGTGTCTGATTGAAATTCTGTTTGGTAACTGGCCACTTACCAAACAGACCCCTTATGCTGTGTTTGCTCTCCTTGCTGCAAGGGATCCCGCAGAGGATTGCAAACGCTACCTTTTTGGTCTTAAACAAAAAGGGGGAATTGTAGATGCTGAAAAACTTTAGCAGAGAAATTTTCCAGCTTTCTGCAGCATTTTGTGAGAGCTCTGTGTTTCTCACAAAAACTATGAAAAACATTGCTACGGGTTCTGTAAACTAACTTTATCTTGCACCTGCTGTTATTCAGCAGCGGGGTTGTTATGGTATACTGAAGAAAATATTTTCAAGTGAATGTTTTATAGCCTCCACCAATCATTCTAGGAGGTGGATGCTCAGTGACCAATGACCTTATGCCATGCTGGTGACCCAAGTTATATAAACTGATTTATAATTAATGAAATTAGCCATTATTGCTCCTGAACTTGGACTTTGTGTTGTTATTTTTCGCGCCATTCGTGGTGCAACAGCAACAGCGACACCATTGAAGCAAATATTTCCTGTTGGGAAAGGTCTTGGACACAAGGTTAGTTAATTAAGTGGAAATGGCTCCTTGTGGCAGTGAGGCCTGTGCTTGCTTTTGCCCTGACCATGGGCCTTCCCAGTGATCCAATTGCCACTAAAAGTTTGGATTATAATAAACAGAATCCTATTACCTCTTGCCAAGTTACTCAAGTTGGGATTTCAAATGAACCTGATGCCTGAAATGGCCACCTAAAAACAGTCACTAGACAAGAATAAGGGAATAAAGGTAGGTATTTATTTGAAGGGCTTTCAAAGGTACACCCTGGAGAGTCCAGAGGCTACTCCCAAGATGGACGACAGGTCACGGGTTTTTCACACTTTTGTAAGTTTGGTTCATTTGCATATCAGGGTTAATTCTCCAATTAAAACTTCAGTTAATGATGTAACTACCCCAAGTTTGCCCTCCTCTTAGTTTACACATTTTAGGCCTAGGACAATCTGGGTGTCCTTGGAGAGCAGGCCTGGAGAGGCTTTGTTATGTCTAACCAGCATGAGAGAACAGCAGCTAACAGGCCACAAGAAACTTCAGAGTTATACACTAGGCAGTACAGGATTTGAAAAATATAAAAGTTAAAACCTAAGGCATCAAACCTACAGGGAATCTGACATCCAAGTCCTTTTGAATTCCGGAGTCCCATTCCTTAAGTGATCTTTCAAAACACTACTTTGAGCAAACAGTTGTCCCTATGCTTTCACTACATGGACTAAAGCTTGGTAGCATGTTCTCCCCACATAATATGTCCCTTGGATAAAGCTTGATCCGAGTCAGACACCACACAGTGGGACTTATGGCAACTTTAGGAAATACAGACATTAAATGGCAACTACTCTAGAAACTAAGAGATGCCAGTAGTCTTGCTAGTGAATAACAAGAAAAATGTTGTTCCAGGGCATGGCAGGTCCATCAGTCATTGCAGCAGCTCCCAAATTACCCAAATGCTTCAGAAGAGAGTGTTGGCATCTCTCTCACGTTCCCTCATCCACAAGTCTCACACTGCATCCATCACATTAATAAAGCAGTCCACAAGCTGGAAAAATAATCCTTCAGAACAATACCAAATATATATTATTGATCTGTGCAGTTGAGATCTAGCAAAATCCCAGCCTCCTTGTTCTCCTCACAAGTCCAAGAGAGCAGTCACAGATTCCAAACAATTCCCAATATGAAGACATGGGGGCCATAAAGTCTGAGACTCCTTCAAAAGTGACTGAAAAAAGCTTTCTCCCTGTTAGATTTATAACTTGGAAAGGCATTACAAAATTCCTTTATCTCAAATAAATTCCACATCCTCTTTTAGTTTTCTGATTGATCCATATGGAGAATCCACATTGTCTAAATGCTATGCCTCAGCTTGAATGCTGTTTTCCAAACATGGTGCAAAGCAGTGAGTGGAGAGTTGTGGGAAATGCCCATTGAAAAACAACCTGTAAAATTTTGCATAGATGAGATAGATGGGAAAGAAATCCACAGATTTCAGAGAATCATAGAATGGTTTGATTTAGAAGGGACCTTAAAGATCATCTCGTTCCACTAGACCAGGTTGCTCAGAGCCCCATCCAACCTGGCCTTGAACACTTCCAGGGATGGGGCAGCCACAGCTTCTCTGGGCAACCTTACAGGGAAGAATTTCTTCCCAATATCCATTCTAAACCTACTCTGTGTCAGTTTGAAGCCATTCCCCCTTGTTCTGTCACTCCAGGCCCTTGTAAATAGTCTCTCTCCATCTATCCTGTGGGATCTCTTCAGGTACTGGAAGGCCATAATTAGGTCACCCCAAAGCTTCTCTTCCCCAGGCTGCTCCAGAATTCCTTGGTAGCAAATGCTTCAGAAAAGGGAAGGTTTAGATAAACATTTATTGCTCTGACAACTCTCACCAATGTTTTTGTCCCAAACGTAGTTTTTTATCAGTGTGTTTAATCCTTTTGCTCATCATTTTAACCAAAGGATTCAAGCAGAAGGCATTTCTTTTGTAGGGACTTAAACAAGATTCTGAGCAATGCTGGAGAATGGATGCCCAGAAGGTAAAATAATGTTGCTCAGTATAGCCCTTAAAATAATTCAAACTCCAGAGTTCATCGTCTGAGGCATAGTGGTTCACTAACTTCCAATAAATATCTTGGGACACTGCAGTATGTCCTACTATTACAGAGCAACACCAAGAGGGATCTGTGTCCTAGTTTCAGCTGGGATGGAGAGAGTTTTCTTCCTAGGAGCTGGGGCAGTGCTGGGGTTTGGATTTAGGATGGGAACAACATTGATAACACATGGATGCTTTGGTTGTTGCTAGGTAAAGCTTAGCCTAAATCAAGGACTTCCCAATTTCCCATGGGCTGTCAGTGAGCACGTATACAAAAAACCGGGACAGATGAACCAAACTGGCCAAAGGGATATTCCATAGTAGCATATAAGCTGGGAGAAATAGGCCATGAGCTGCTCGAGAATGGGCTGGGCATCACTCAGTGGGGAGTAGTGTTTATTCCTCTCTTGGGTTTTATTCCTTTCATTCTTTCTTTTTCCTTACTATAATAATAATTATTATTATATTTTACTTTGTTCCAGCTATTAAACTGTTCTTACTTTTTCTTTTTTTACTTTTTCTTTTTTATTTTTCTCACCCCAGCCCACCAGGTCAGCGTGGGGGAAGTAAGTAACTGGTACTTAGTTGCTGTTGCCACAAGAATCTGCTAAACAGTTTTCCCAATTCTGCCTTCCTCTTGGCATTCCTGAAAGGACCAGTGTGGAAACCTGCATGCAAACATGTTGACATTTCAGTTTTGTTTTCTCTTTGAATAAAATAATAGCTGCACTTGGTGTATAATTGTGACATTTAGAATTCCCTTTGCACCAATCTTGTGTTTCTCTCCCATGACATGACATGGATCATGTGGAAAATCCTAGTGTATGGATAACCCCTTTGAAGCCCCAGCTCTGATTTACACATTGCTCTAAGGTAGGAATGAATGCTCTTTTCTGCTGCAGCCTCTTGGTGGCAACAGCATAAGGCAACGTTTCTGAAAGTGTACCAAAGGCTACATTTTCCTATGTTTTGTGGCAGGTAGGAATTCCCCCTGGCAGGTCTGGAAAAGGAGGCAGTGTCTGGAAAAGTCTAACTCCAAAGATCCAAAGAAACTCAAGTTTTCTATCTAGTCACTAGGCCCCCTTTCCTTCTGATCCCACCTTCCCATCACTGACACCAGTGCCTGGCTTTAACCATATATGCACTATTCCAAAGGAGTTCTGACTATGGCTGAGGGAATCCCAGATCCTCAGCCAGACCTCCTGGGCAGGTGTGCCAGACAGGCAGCAGTGTCCAAGTCAGAACAAACAATCATTTTGTACTGAAGTGCAGGCTCTCAGCCCATGCAGAAGGTGAACACCGGTGTTAAATGCTAACACACCACTGTGCTGACAAAGGGTATGTTCAGTCACCAGAGCAATAATATTTTGGGGCTGGATTATTGGTTCCAGTGACCTCTGTTTGAGAGATTGAAGAGCTGCAGCAATTACTGAAGCTCCTGCACATTACAAAGGAACTTTTGTTTGACAAGTGGTCTTCATTTGAGAAATCATTTTCCAGCACAGTAGGAGGTTAAATCTGTTGCCAGCTAACTCAGCTCATACACCATTTTCCTTGTGGTTGTACAGGCACTTTCATGACTTTTTTGCTGCCCCTTTGAAGAAAAGTGCATTCGTGGAAGGTGGCAACTTATGGACTTCAACTCCTGACAGGTTTTACCAGCCTGTTCCTGGTGTGGCATTTGCATTTAGTTGAAACAGTGAATTGCTATTGTACAGGAAGCATTACCAGCTTTTCCAAAGAGAAATGAACACTCAGGCAGGCAATTTTTCCTTCTCTATTCCAGGGTATTGCATACAGACATAAATTGACAGCAAACCCAAAAAAAGAACCTTAACAGAAAATATAAGCTGCAAATTTTCTTTTAATTTCTTTTCAGGAAGACACTAAGTTGATAATTTGGTTAGGATTTAGCACCTGAGACATTTTTATTGGCATGTCTCTAGTGACTTAGAATTTCTTTTTATGATATTTGATAAACTGCATGCAAGAAATACTTGGTGCTTTGTGAAGATAAAACAATATTTTAAACTTATGTCCTTTTTATTTGCTTTGCTAGCACCACCTAGGTTTTAAAATCATGGTATACTCGGTTTATTGCCAAATTGGCACAATTTCTAATCACTACTAAAGATGGGTGTTTGGCTCCTCATCTTTCAGGCAGCTTCCAGGCGGCTGAATTTGGGTTGTGTCTTACCCAGAGATGACCTACAGTGTGCCCAAAACTCCTGGTTATTCTCACCACCTCTTAATAGCAAAGTCAAGGGCATCAAACTCTCTCAGGGTGAAGTTTTGGCACAGAAGAAACAGTGCTACAGTACGAGAACTTGTCAGGATTTTGAATTACTCTGCATTTGCCTTACCCTTTGTGGACACTGATTTTTTTTGACTGTAACGGTCACATCTCTGTATCACCATCCAAGATATCCTATCTAATATTCCTGTCCCAGGCTCAGGTTGAGAAAAATTTTTAAAAATTACCCAATCTTGATTTAAGGATGGCAAATGGTGTAAAAATCCATCCCCTTCCCTTTTGCAAATTGTTCCAATTCCAAGTGACCCACATAATTTTAAAATGTATCTTGTGAGCAGGATTTTTGTCTTTTTGTTCTAGACACCTGCTCCTGAGACAGACTCTTTTTATAGACAGTGGGAAAAAAGAAGCATTGCAAAAGCACAGTTCTTCTGGCCTATATTAGATCAGCTGAAGAGTGACCTAGACAAGTCACTTCTTCTCCCGTTGGCTCCCTCTTACCTCTACCTGGACCCTAATTTTGACATAATTTTACCTAAAGAAAATATTTTTGTTTCAGACTATGATGCTTCGTGCTTTCCCTCCCTCCCTCCTGAGCTGAATCAAAGGAATTTCTAAATCTCCCAGTATAGGGCAGATTTTCAAGCCTTGAAGTCACTCCGTAAGTGTTAAAACTCCCTCCAGTTTTTCAGGATTTTGGGGGATGATGGATGATTCTGATGGTGCTTTACAAGCCTGATCCCAGTGTATTTGGGTCCAGAGGCACTGGCAAATAGGCACCTTACTGGTGCTGGTCTGAACTAATTAGGCAAATGACGCAACCATTTAGTTCAGGAAAATTGTCATCGTGGTGTGACCATAATCATTCACAAGTGATACTGTCATCTCTGCATTGCCTTGTGTTGCACAGCTTAGACACAAGGGGATTTAGAAAAATGTCTTTGTGATTTGGACATCACAAAGAAGCAGGACAGAAATTAATTTAGCTTAATATAGTAAATTATGAATAAAAGGAAAATTACAATAGGAAAAAACCCCTTGACACTTAATAAACTTTATAATGGGTTGTCTTGGAGCAAGCTATGATGATAGTATATTCCATGATCCTTTGCTTTGTGCCCAAAAATGGTTGATGCATCTTTAAGGCCAGGGACTGGATGTGTGTGGGGCTGGTGGTGGGTAGACCTCCTGTTTCAGTACGGGCATTTTTAAAAGCCTCCCTGCCCAGGTTTTCCATGGCTCAGGGGATATCGTGAGAAGTGTAAGCTTGGCCTGAGATCCTGTTGCCCTGTGGCTTTTTTTCGACACTGTGATCAGGGCCTGCCTGCTTGCTTCCCTGCTTCCCTGTTGCTTGGAAGCCCAGAGCCAGCGTGTGGGGTGCCACTTGGGACTGGGACTGTTTCCCACTGGACCCCTGCCTGCAGCGTGGTGGCCACAGCTGCTCCTGTGTATTAGGCTCCGGGACTTCGATCCGCTGCGGTTTCTACACTGCAAGCTTGTTCATTTTTTCCCTCTTTCCCGGCTGTTTGGGGGTCCAGAGCCAATGTGTGGGGTGCTGACAGGACTGTGGCTGCCTTCCAGCTGGCCACTTCTCTGCGTGGTAGCCCGACCTTGCGACCAAGCCCTGCCTACCTCCCCAGAGTGTGCCGGCTGCCATTGGGGGTACTGGGACCAACTGCTGCCCGTGAGCTTTGCAAAAGGAGCAATACCTTGAAAGGAGTTAAACAAAGAATTTTTTATTTTTGCATATTTTTGTAGTTTGTTTTTACTTGGTTTTGTAGTTTGGCTAAATGTTGTAACTTTCATTTTATAATTTAGTTTTACTTACTTGATTTTGCTTAAACTTTGTAACTTTAAATCTATAGTTTAGTTTTACCATGTAACCGACTTTCGTGGCTTTGTTTTAATTGCTATTTAGACCATTAGCTAGTAGTAGAACATTGATAACAAGGGGCTGAGAAGATGAGTAAACCTCACCACCTGTGGCTTGGTTACAATGACCTAAGACACTCAGAGTACTTAATAAGTAGAAACCTGTCCAGATTGAAGAGTTTTAGGTTTTGCCTTGCTGAGGTTAGTTGCATGAGTCTCAAGTTACCAAGATAAGAGGTGGGCAAGTCAGCAAAGAAAGGACTGCGCACGTGCAAGCATGGAAGTTCAAACAGAGGACATGATGAGGAGGATGCTGGAATCATATAAAACACCCCAAAACCCCAAAATAAATGCTGCAGTTCTGAACAATGAATGGTAGATGACAATCTTGCTCCTTGAAAACATAAATGGCCAAAAATTCAAAAAAATCTGAATTTATGTACCGATTACATACCAAGGGGGACAGACTGGGTGTGATTTGGGGAATTCTTTAAATATTATAATGTATATAAACCAAGGGAACAATGCCTAAACAAGCATGCTTGTGGAAAGGGACACCTCCAGCATGCTTCCAGTACTGAGTAAATGAATGCTTTCTTAACAGGTTATGCTGTCAAGCGATTTTCTTCAAATAACTCCCATCCTCCTTTGTGCCTGGGCTACAACCACCAGCAGAAGAGGTTGCTGGGCTTGTGTCAGAGCACCCCCTAAGGCTGCAGGGGAGTCACTGCAGCCTCTCTGCCCAGCCAGGAGCCAACAGTGTCCCCTGCCAGTTGTGGTTGTAACTACACCAAAGAGAAAAAAGTTTACTTAATGGGTAGGAAAACCATCTGTTACCGTGTTGTTGTTGTTGTTGTTTGTTCTGTTTTATGTACATCCATATTTGCCAGTAAAGAACTGTTATTCCTTTCCACATATTTTTGCCCGGAAGCCCAGTAATTTTGAAGTTACAGTAATTTGGAGGGAGGGGGTTATCTTTTCCATTATGGGAAGGTTCCTGCCTTCCTTGGCAGACTGTCTTTTCAACCAAGACATGGGTGTATTTCAACTTGGTGTGTTCCTTAAATACCAAACGAAGCAGAACTGCTTCCAAATATTACCTGGAGTCATATTACCTGGAATACATTTTATATAGGAAAACTTACAAATAACTAAATATAGAAATCCATCCACAGCAACTGAGCAACCTGATCTAGGGGAAGGTGCCTCTGACCAGGGCAGGGAGGTTGGAATGAGATGATCTCTAAGGTCCCTTACAACTCAAACCATTCCATGGCTCTGTGATCAATAAAACTGCAATTCCATGATCTGTGTTTATGCAGCAGCTGCTATTTCAGCCCTGTACAGTAATTACTTATTTTCTTTGAGCAAAATGAATACCATGCACAATTAATGCTCACCAGAATGCTCAGGTGAGTGTGTCTGGCTCTGATGGGTGTGTTTTAGATTCATATTTATGGCTCTTAGCATCCCAGGGAGCAAATTCCCACCCTGGCAAACTTGATGAGGGAATCTGCAGCTCTCCAAACCACCGGCAAATGAAATTACACAGAGGGCTGCAGCTGCTGCTTAATTAGCAGGATGAGAAATCTCAGAGAAATGTTTGCCCTCTGTATTACAAAACAGTGCTGTGGCTGGTGGTGGGAAAGTCAGTCCCTTGTGTTGGTATTTCAAATTCCCTCTAATACTTCAATCCTGATGCCTGACCTGGAGCTTCAGAAACTGCCCTGCAGAGAGAATGGGGAAAAAGGAAAACGCTGCAGAATGCTTGGAACAGCTAATTTCAAGCAGAATTGGATTAACAAGATTTTTCATTTAAATCAACACACCTTTCTTTTATAAACCTATTTTATTGTGCAACTTAGAGAGAGAAATGAATGCTCCAGACCTCCTACCCAAATTAGCTCAAACTCAATGTGTGCTTAGATCTCATCTGCACAGTCCTGGCAGCTCCAGAAAAAACAGTACAGGAAAACACTAGGAAGTGTTTCACTACTATATTTATACTTGAGTCTACATCGTTATTTCTTCTTTTGATTAATGTATTTTGCTATGCATTAACAATATGGGGGTTTTCTTACCTCATTTCTTTAGAAACCCTCTTACCTACACAGTCATTTCCCTCCTTTTAACTTTTCCAGATCATTCCTTTAGTCACTGGACGAGATTTGCATTCCATCTCCATGGAATGAATGGCATTTCCTTGTGAAGAAGTTTTGCTTCATCATTATGAGGATGCCTTTGTCTTAGTGACAACCTTAAACAAGAGTGTACAGGGAGGGACAGCTGAGCAGTGCAGCAGCCTGAGTGACTAAGAATTAGTGGTCTCTGCATCCAGCCTGTTCTCAGGAAACATTACACTAGAACATCTGCCTGCATGGGAAGAAATCAGTCCAGTCTCATTGTCTGGCTGAGTTTCAGTGGGAAAAACAATTTAGGGTGGGGCTTAATGAAGATCATAGTTAAGGCCCTCTATGAAATCATTTGTTTCCTGCTTGTTATCTGGAATTCTTTAAGAAAACAACTCAGATTAAGTAAAATTTTTCTGTTTTGAGAAGACACCAAGGCCAGAAAAGAGACTCTGTACCATATTTTTTTTCCTATTTTCTCTAATTGAATGCTTTCTCTTTTTATTTTATAACCTCCAGCTTCTTCAAGATAAAAGACAGATAAACTCTCTTACAAAGTGAGATTAGTGCATGTGTAGCTGAAAGCTGGAGCTAATACCCTTCCTATTACTTTTCTCAAAGGTACCACACAAAAACAGGCGATTTTTTTCCAGTCAGTTGCAATAAAGAAATCTGTTACACTGGCAGCAGCAGTCATTCATTTTTCTATCTGTAGAACAGGGAGACAACATAATATACAACATCCTACACATGTCCTCTTGCTGAGGATAATCTTGTCTTGCTCCCATAGAAATGGATGTGAGGGTTATGTAAGCTTTTTCCGAGATGAACTAATCTAGAGATGGAGGGAGAGCTGAGTGAGCAGTTTGCAAGTCACAATTTATTTGACAAACAGTGCCTGTCTTTCCATTCCTGGTTCCCTGATCCCCAGATTCAGGTTGGCATCAGGAAGAATTTCTTCACTGAAAGGGTGGTCAGAAGGGGCTGTCCATCGAAGTGGTGGAATCTCCATCCCTGGAGGTGTTCAAGAAGTGACTGGACATGGCACTCAGTGCTCTGGTCTGGTTGACAAGGTGGTGATTGGTCAAAGATTGGACTCGATGATCCTGGAGGTATTTTCCAACCTGATTCTGTGATTCCATGAGGTGAAACAACTGGAGGAAGCTGTGGAACTGTGGAATGGCTGCTTCTTATTGAGAATGAGTGAGTGACAAACCTATGAGAGGAGCTGAGGTAACACCAGAGAGCTGCAAGAGACCACTTCAAGAATAATGGAATTTTATCCCTCCACACTCCAAGGGTTAAAATGCATCTAATTGTTCCTGCACAGATGGGACCAAGATCCTCTGTGGTGGGTTTGCTGCTCTCTGGAGAGGCAGAGCTCCATTAGACAGGGATGGAAGCCTAATTAAAAAAAAAACAACAAAAAAAGACGGCTATTAAAACAAACGATGTTTTTTCCTTTCCCTGTATTGTAATCACCTGAATGATGGGTTGGGTAGCAAAATATTTAGGGAAATGAAAAAACATTTCCCAGAAATATGATGCCATATTTCTAAGGACACCAGCAGCTGCTGCTGAATAATTAATTTTTAATGCATCAATTCTGTTTTACTGCTTACATTGACAGCCATTAGCAACATAAATAACAGCAGCTTCTCTTTTGTGGACTAGTGTCGCTAGCAAGCAGAGACCAAGGAATAAAGCGACATGGATGGTTTAGTACAAGAAGAAACCGACACTATTAATTTACAGATTCACTTCTATACCTTAGCATGCTGGACACTGACATAAGGTTATTGGTTTACTGACCAACCACCCCCCAGAGGGATTGGCTGAACCCAACAACACTTACTTCAGATATTTTCTCCTTGGTATCATAACAATACCATAGTTTACAAAATCTCTCAACTGTTTTCCCATAGCGTCCGTGAGAAAGCAAGGCTTTCACACAGACACTGTCAGAAAACTGAGAAATCTCTCTGCAGCCAGGGCTTTAGCATTCACAGACTAGCTTCTTGTCAATGTTCATTTTAAGAAGAGTAGGACAGAATATTCTCCATAAAATGCATATATTTCAAATTCAAATGTAAATATACACAGAGTGGCTTTGTTTTTCAGGGAATGAACTTGTACTGTCAGAGAAATCACAATCAAAAGTAGCTCTTTGCCCTCTCTGACCTCTGGTTTTTGTTTGCATTTAAAAGGAATATCTTCCTGAGATCCAGGATTGGAACGTGAATTTTGCAGCATAGATGAACCTGCCAAGCCAGTCTGTTGAAATAAAATTATTAAAGCTCTTTAGAGAAAATAAAGTGTGCGAGACAGGGATTGACATATTGACAGAGCTATCAGGACATGTGCAATAACAGAGTAGTTAAACTAGAAAATCACCATGTGAGTAGTGGGTTATTTACTGACAGCAAAGAATCTTGGTTTGTTCCACTGATAAATCATGGATATTTTTCCTTCTGGTTAAATGAAGTCCACTATAAACAAAGAGGGTCAATATGATGCCGCATCTCTCAGTTGGGGTTCTGCTTGAAACCAAGTTTATCCCCCTTGACTCCTGGCCCTTATTAACATGTTAGAGGGTGCTGCAAGAATTTATCCCGAAGCCTCTCAGGCTGTTCCAGCATGTCGCAGTTGAGATGGACACGACACTCACTAATCACGCACACCAACTCCATTCAGAAGGTAAAAAGCATCTTTAATTCTACAAAGTCTCTTTTATACAGTTTCTTGGCACTTGTGCTGTGTCCCCATTGGCTTCTACGTTAACACCCTACAAAACTACTGGTTACTTGCAACGAACACCCATCTAAAACAATCTAAAGCAAATATCAGCCTCCCTAGACCAGCTGTGCTTTCTACAACTGTTATTTATGGTTTCTTGCTTCTGTTGATGCTACAATTCTCACCGATACGAACCGAGTTCTCAAGGGTACAAAGTGATTGTGTCCAAGTCGAGCTCTGTGAGACTTTCAGAACAGCTTGTCAGTTTCCACACCAGCACAAGATGATAAGGAGAAGTACAAATACTCTGCTTTCTAACAAACTTATGTACAATTTTCTGAATTCTTCAATTCAAAATAGAGACTAGGACACTAAGGATAGTTGAAGGGATGTGCATTTGGAGCAGTTCAGCACTGTCCTGTACAGGAGAATATGGTCACAGAGCAAGATTCCAGCTGTGAGTACTGTCTGTGTTTGAGATCTCTTTGTCCTTGCCTCCTATAAAATATCCCAGCTGTCTGCTGGGATCCAGTTAGGAACTATCTGATTCATTCTTTCTTGGGACTCATGCATTTCCAGAGAACTGCCAGGTACGTTTTGCTGGTGTGATTAAGTGGTATCTCCTTCTGTTTTCTTCCAGGAGAAAGCACAACATAAAATATTTGGCTTCAACTGAGAAAAATCCTGTGAGTTGAAATAAAACTTTTATACAACATCCTTGGGAAACCACCAGCTCTCCTGAATTCTTGTGTCAGTAAACTCTGCAGTAAACTCTCTGGAAATAATGAAGTAAATGAGTGCAAAATTCTTCAAAACCAAAGTGCTACTGGGTTTGAAATTGTTCAAAATGCTCTTTGTGATGCTGGTGGCCCATTTTCCCTCCAGTCTAAGAGAGAATGAAGAAATCTAGAAAGTGATATGCAGAGACCTTCCCCCTAGAATTTTAAGCTTATTTTGAAAGCACAAGTCATACCAGTGATTGTTTGCATGCCAGAAACCACTCCCACAACAGATTTCCAGAAGCTGTAGCAGCAGGATCTCCTCTGGAGGAAGAAAACAGGAAAACATGAAATTTGCAGGGAGATTAATTTTTGGTTTTATATAGGTGAACACATATGCAGGAAGAGGGGTTCCTGCACAGGGAACTGGCAGGACTGACAAACTGAGGCATTCAGTGAGCATGTGTCACTGTTCATACTCCAAATGACTCTTCCCAAAAATTCATCTCAGGAGGAACAGTCAGGCTTTTGTGGAAAAGTGAAACAACATGGAGAAGGGCACAGAGAATAAGATGATTGAGCTGACAGTGAAGTTCTGGAAACAGGGTCTGATAAACTTCTGCAGTTTTAAAATACAGGCCTCATATGGAAAGGTGAATCCATTGTCATTTGTCCCAGATAATAAGGAAAGTCAAATTGAGCCCAATGCTACAGCATTGCGGGTGACACGTTGAAAAGCACCACTGGCGCCATCTGCCTCCTCGCAGCCTCCTTGGGGGAATCACACCACCCTGCCATGTGTATCTTACATGTTACACAAGGATGGGACTTATAAATTCCACTTTCACCAGAGCAGGAATGTCAGCCTGGGGTAAGTTTTGCTAAGGAATCCTGCTGTCACCAGCCCTAAACATCTGTGCCTCGTATTCCAGGCCATTAGCAAGGGATTTTCTCTGTGTAGCAGAGATTAATTTATTCAGCTTGTGCAGCATATGACAAATGTCTCCTAAAGTATCATAGAATCACAGAATGACCTTAAGGACCATCTCATTCCAACCCCCTGCCATGGACAGGGACACCTTCCACTAGACCAGGTTGCTCAGAGTCCCATCCAACCTGGCATTGAACATTTCCAGGGATGGGGCAGCTACAGCTTCTCTGGGCAACTTGTGCCAGGGCCTCAACACCGTCACAGGAAATAATTTCTTTCTAATAGCTAACCTAAATTTACCTTCTTTCATTTTTTTTCAGGAAAGAAAGGGTAAATGTGTAAACCAAAAGACTTGAACCCTAATTTCTACTTTTAACTTGTTTCTTTAATACTTTTTCCAGGTTAGGGATTGCTCATTAACAAAAGCAACAACAAAATATCTTCACAGACTTTGAGGAAAACACAGGTGTTTTATTTTAAGATGTTATTCCTCAAAACTGCTTCTAGCCTAGTGTATTAGTTTGAAAGCAAAACAGTGTGAGATTCCAAGTCAGAACTACAGTTTAATAGGAAAATTCAAATAAAGGCAACATTACAGAAACAGTGGCTTAAACTGACAGAGACAGAATACAGCCTGACACCCTGTTGGCCAGGGTGGTGGTAGCAGTCCGATTAAATGGTGGCTACAGTCCTGTTGGAGTGATGGATGTGGCTTTGTCGAAGTGGTGATCCTGTAGAAAGGTCTTGTCTTTCTCTCGAGGTCCAGTGGTAGTAATTGAGCTCTCGTCCTCTGAGAATCCAATGGGTAGTGCTGCCCATGGTGTTCCAAACCTCAGATTATAGCCAGGTAGGATGGGATGATGCAATTTTATGAGTCCTGCTGGGAGATCTTGATGGCCCATTAGCGGAGATACTCCTCCGAAGGGTGTTATCAGCTCTGACTCATGGAGAAGATAAAAGAACACTGCCCCTCTATCTCAACAACTAAAGTAGATGATAGTAGAATACATAGTTTTGGTTACATCTTACATTGTAACTTAGAACACCTAGGGAGGCAAATTCTCCTGGTTTCCCCATCATAAGATACTCTCTGGGGGCAATTTAAAGCATTTAAAGTCCATCTCTGATCTGCTGTTGACTATAACAGGAATTAAGGAAGTGAGTTTTTGAAGATATCCTCCTCAGATCTCATCTGGCTGGACTATGTAATTGAAAAAACAGTGAAATGGAAGGGGTAAACAGAACATTCTGCCTCATAAGGGTCCCAAAGGGGTTCTTTTGTTTTGGGGGATGAGAGAGGGGGGGAAAAGGGAGAAGAAAAGAAATTGGAGGCATTATATGCAGTGCTTGCCTGGTTCTTTCTGATGACTATCCTGTACTTGAGAAGCAAGAGACATTCAAATCAGCTGGAACCAGATTACTCTGCTCAAAGATTTGTGCTACAACTACACCTGGGGGCTCCATCTATGATTATAATTGATGTAGGCACTGTAAACCTGAGGCATGAAAGAACCTTAGGCACACATAAGAAGAAGTTTATTGTCTAATAAAAGACAAACCAGGCAAGGGGAGAGAGAAGGAACAAAGATGAAGAGGGCAAGGAAATATCTCAGAGACAGGAAGGTGAAGGTCTCTGGTGCCAGCTCATTGCCTTGTCTAGGGATCCATATGCTGCTTCTCTCCATGAAATCCAGGGGGAACTACTGCTGGCAAGAGCAGTTCCAAGAAATGTTATAATAAATAAATTGCTAATATTTGTCCTAGAGCATTTTCTTTAAGGCTGAAGAGTGTGGGAAATCAGGTCTGAAAGGCAGAGTAGGGGTAAAGTAGGAGCCATCTGTAGGACTCAGAAAATTTATTTCAAAGGATTGAAATTTCCACAGTCCAGGAAACTGGCCAAACAGGAGTCCAAATTTTCACTGGGAAATAAGAAACAGAAGAGGAGGGAGGAGTAGAAGAAGCCAGAGAAGCTCTCAACCCCAGCTCCTCTCAAGTGTGACAGTGCACGAATCTGCGTGGCAGCTTTGTTTTTCAAACCCTTTCACTCACCAACTCCAAGAAATGTCGAAAAAGTGACTTTGAAAAATAAAAACTGAAAAAATTCCAGCCAGCTACAAATTGAGGGCTTGAGAAATGTCTGCATTTCAAAAGTCTGTCTTCCACACCCCCCCCCTCACTGGCCCAAATGAAAATGAACAGGAAACTGGACTCCAAACTCAGCTTGGAACTTTTACCCAAAACCAGTAGATAGTAATAGAGCCAGCAGGCTGATGAGTCATTTGGGACAGCAAGTCTCCATGCAGAGGAAATGAGATGTCAGCAAAGTCATGGTTTTCAAAATACACTCATTTAAAATTAGATATAAGTCTTAAAAACTGAAATAAATGTTTTTTGAATAAGCAGTAGGGACCACTGTATAATTATCAAAAGTCTTTTGAATATACAAGAATGTGAACAGAGCAGATAAGAGTAATTAACTTAAATCAAATCATTAACAGCATTCAGATGAATATAAATTTCAACCTTCCTTTACTTCAATGTTCCCCCAGAAAAGTCACTTAACGGTTTAAGTTAGGGAAATAAAAATTGAAATATGAGAGTGAGAGCAAAAAAGGCAACTCCTCTGGAGCAAGACACATGAAGGAAGGGAACACATTCATCCGCACGCAGGGAAGACAAAGCAGTCAGAGAACACTCGGACAGCCAAGAAATACAAAGCAGGGAGTGAGGAAATTCGTAATAAAAAGCCCAAGCGAAATATGTGACACAAAGAAAGAGAAAGCAGTTTTTATTCTCATGCACAGGGGCGTGTCACAGTGATTGTCTATCACTGTGTACAGTCATTTCTTCCCTGAAGCAAAGATTAAGTCAACGTAGATATAAAATAAGAATTTAGCATCTGGCTCAGACAATACCTGACAAAGAATTGGTTATAAAGTAAATTAAAAATACTTTCCTTGTAAATTATATAACCCAATTTTATTTTCCACCATGTGGGATATACACAGAGGGACAACAAATGTTAAATAAGAGTCTGTCTTGGTTCGAAAGACAGGTGTCTGCCAAGGAAGGCAGGACCCTCCCTTGGAAAGGAAAATGTAAACCCCCTTCCCTCCGAATTATAATTTTAAAATTAAGGGGCTTTCAGGCAAAGATATGAGAAATAGGAGTAACAGTTCTTTACTAGTATGTATAACAAGGCAATAATACAGAAACACTGTCTTAAACTGACAGAGTCAGGATACAATTACAATCTGACACCCTGTCGGTCAGGGTGGTAATAGCAGTCCGATTAAATGGTGGCTACAGTCCTGTTGAGGTGATAGATATGGTTCTGTTGAAGCCATGATCCTGTAGAAGGGTCTGGTCTTTCTCTCGAGGTCCAGTGGTAGTAATCGAGCTCTTCTCTGAGAATCCAGTAGGTAAGGCTGGCTGTGGTGTTCCAAACCTCAGATTATATCCAGGCAGGAATGTTTGGTTCCTCCCCCTGGGCGGAGCATCTCACAATGGGATGATGTAATTTTATGAGTCATGCAGTGAGGCTAGATGCCCCATTAACAGAAGATATCCCCTGGAGGGAGTTATCAGGAATGTGTCATGGAAGAGTCAAAGAACACTGCCCCACCTGGTTTTAACAGATGGTGATAGAACATGTACTTTTGGTTACATCTTACATTGTAAGCTAAGACAGAGTCATCATAACACTCATTTATCAAGTAGATGGAGAATTTAGCATCAGCTTGTTTAAGAAAATAACAGAATTTGGACAAAATAAACAAAGTTAATTGTGCCACAAGAAGGGAATTCATGCTATGCCAGTAAGTGGTAGGAATGTAAAACATGTGCCCAATTCTAAGGAGGAATGAACATCCCTTAATCACCTGGCTTTCCATCAGAGAAAGGGATGGTCTCCGTGCATGAGTGAACTGCACTGCTCCTTTCCATGATGCTCCTTGCCCAAACTATATTAGCACCGTCCGACTAATTGCCAAACTGAATTAACAGGAAAATCCAGCAAGCATCAGCTCTGCTATCCAAGATGGAATATTTTAACATGTGGAAGAGCAGCTTGCAATATCCCTGCAGAGTACTTGAGTTTTTGGGCAGATGGGAAAAACCTAATCCACCAAAGTGCTGGCGGCTCATTCCCCAAGCCTTGTGCACCCTCTCTTTGCTGGGACACTGTGGAGAAAGCAGTGGCCTGGATCCATGGAAAGATCAGGGAAAAACCATGTGATGCTAGTTAGCAAAGAGCAGAGCTGACCTCTGCCCAGGAGAGCTCACACAAGGCACAAACCAATGTCTAGAGTATGAAAAGAATAATTTTGCTCTCCCAAGCCTGCAGGACCCTGTTACTTCCTGTTTATCCCCTTCCGCACATCATTGCTGCAATGTCGGAGATGGAAGTTCAAGCCCCTGGTCTGACTAATCTGAAACAGATATCAAATAATTTCTGAGGAGCACATTAGCCTCCAGCCTGGAGTGTGAGGATATCCTACATCCTTCCCTTCCCTTCCCTTTCCCTTTCCCTTTCCTTTCTCTTTCTCCATTACAATGCAAAAATTGCAAATATTGAGATCTCATGAAAATCCTTCTTTAGCAAAATGTATTGAGGACACATTTAAGTTCATTATCAGAATTCCCTGGAATTTCAGTGTTGCTAAGAATATTTGATCTCTATTGATGTTTAAATGTATACCATGTATCAGTCTTGATATAATGAGGGCCCTTAGGTTTATATTAAAGCTGGTTTATTAACCATAAAATTTCATACTCATAAATGCATCACCAGGAAAGGAGTCCTGGCAAGTATTGATCTGATGTAATCCACAAGATGGCTTGTGTTGCAAGAAGATCAGCTGTTCTGTCCAGAAGCAGCTGCCACAGGAGTCCAGACAATTATTCAGAAATAATGATTTGTCTCAGAGAGAATGGCTAATCAGAAAAAAGTTGCAAACCACAAATTAATGAGAAGACATAAACAGCAAACAATGACACAAATTCATCCTAAGCAGACATAGCTGGCTGGTGACTCAGCTCTTGCAGAAAATCTACAGAAAGAGGTGGTTTGAGGATCCTTCTTACAGACAGCTGATGACAAAATGACAATCAAGAATCTTCCATTTCTATTTGTATGCATCCAACATCCACATATTTTTCTATTTTGTCTTGTTTCAGTGATGTTTGCAATAACCTTTTCACTTAGTCTGCATAAATGGCTAAAATTGAAAGATTAACCGCAGACGGTTTGAGTTTGGTGTCAACTCTGCAGCTTCACACATCATCAGTTGCAAATATCAGTATATTCATAATCTAAAACAACTTTATTTGGCTTCACGACACACTCCAGTTAGTTCTCTATGAATATAAAATCAGCACGTAAATGGCTTAGCTCAAAAAGCAATAAAATCTATAGGTAGCATCAGAAATAAAGATGATGAACAGTTTTTTATAAGTGATAACTTATTCAATGTACATAACAAACACACAATCTGTGCTACCATAATTTTTTTAAGCAGCTGGGAATTAGAAAATTTCCTAAAGAGTATATTTTTCCAGGTCACCATTAGCATTATTTATTAGAGTTACTGAAACCTCCTGTGGCATCTAAAAATATGCTTGATTTCAGGATTTCAGAGATGTTATGTAAAGCATCTATTAATATTATACAACCCTTTCAATGGTGCAATGTGATGGAAAAAAACTGGAAGCTCAATAATGAGGAGCTTATATCTTAAATAATTAAGAAAGCTCAGTAGCAGACAATCAAGGGGATTTTTGTTTCCAATGCAAAACACTGAATAGCTTGGTGTCTTCATTAAAAGCAACAACAACAAAACCCCAAAATTAAATAAAAAATAAAACCAAAACCAAAACAAAAAAACCCCTCAAAACCCCACCAAACCAAACAACATCAAAAAAGAAAGAAAAACAAAAAGCAGACCTGCGCAGGTGGCACCTCAGTGCTGTTGTGGGACCCAAAGCCATATGTCAGCTCCCCTTCCCAACTCCTCAGGATTCCACCTGAGAGATGCTGTTGCCACACGGCACAGGGGAAGAAGAGCCTGGGCTGAGCCTGTTTTGGGGGAAGCAGAGCCCAGAGCCAGCTGCCATGGACCTCAAAATGGGGGCCACCATCTCACTCTTCCCCACCAAAAACCTGGCAGAGACCCTCACATGACTCTTTTATTCAATTTTTTCCCTCTCAGGTTATACCCATATAAACCTCTTTAAATCAATACTTTCCTGAACTATTTTGTTGGCACGGTTGTCAATGCCACTTAAGTAAAAAAGAAATGGAAACAGAAAGCATCAGAGTTGTAAATTTCTTGGAGATAACAAGTCCTGCAATCTATGGAAAAGTGATGCCTTAAGATTTTGGCTTTTATATTTTTCAGATTCTGTACTGCTTTAGTGTGTAATTCTAAAACTCCATATAGCCTGTTAGCTACCGTTCTCCCATTCTGGTTAGACATAACAAATCCTATCTAGGCCTAAGACTCACGGACACCTTGTTGTCCCAGGCCCCGAAATATGTAAACTAAGCCTCTAAAAGGGGGAACAAACTTGGGGTAATGACATAATTACCTGACATTTTAATTGGAGAATTAACCCTGCATAGTGGGTTGACCCTGAGTTGATGGACAGACTTTTAGACCAATGACACTGCTCGCAATTTACATATTTAAACTGCACGTAGAGGCGGAAATTTCCTTTTCATTCCAGCTAGCCTGCTGAAAAGCGTTCCCCATTTCCCAACGCTGCGGCACGGACCTTGGGTCGCTGGGGGGGAACCATCCCAGAGCCGCAGGCAGCTAAAACCGGCCATGGACTGCCACACAGCTACACCCATCCGGCACGGCTTCGTGGGACCGGCGGGTCCCTCTCCTCTCCACGCGGAGCCAGCGGGAGCCGGCGGAGCCTCCTTTCTGCAGCCAGCACACTTCGCGCTGAACTGAAGAAGACACCATGCAGCCAGCAGCACAAAGGGAGCGAGGCTTTCTCCACCGTAAAGCTCGAACAAGAACACTCTTCAACATAGTGGCTTCAAAGTCAGAGAGAAAGAGAAAGTGAGTCACGTGAGACGAAGCTGGAAATGGCGACGGGAGAAAAGAGGGCGGTGCCACGTTTTTTCGCATGTAGCTTAAAAATACTTCTTGCAGGCCGTGGTAAGAAACTGTAATATCACAAACTGTTTGTCTCTTTAATGCATTTGAAGTACATGGGGGGATGGAGAATTCACGCGTGGCCCGTGAAGATTGTGAAGAGTGCCCATGCCCAGCTATGTAGAAACAGTGAAAGGCTTTTAGAGACGTGTGGCGAAGAGCCTTTGTGTTCAGGCCAAAATAACTCATCCTTAAAAAAGACTAATAACCCCATGTGATGGCCTATGTCTAGCAGTGTGAAAGAACTGTGAGATTTTTTCATGGAAGAGATGTTTTACATCACAGCAGATTGTTTCTTTCTGGGCATGTCTGCTGTTGGTGGAAGTTTGGGAACCACATGAAGCAGAAGAAACCCTTTTTTCCTTAAGCATAAGAAAGAGACTTTTCAAGAACTGCAATACTGACTAAAATCCCATTTTCTATTATCCTCTGTGCGAGTTGGGTAAAGGGAAGGGTGTGCTGGAAGAGAGGGGAAGTTTGCTTTAATTTCCTGTTATTTCTCTTCACTTTTAATTGTGCTGGTGATAAACTTTTTCTTTGTACCGCAGCTGATTAAGTTTGAACCTGTTTTGCCTCGCAGCTCTCCAATTTTCCTCAATATTTTCTTATTTTTCCCTGTATGAAAATAACAGATTTCATGTGCTTGACACTTAGCTGCATCAAACCACGACACCCTGATATGCAAATGGACCAAGTTTATAAAAGTGTGAAAAACCCGTGACCCGTCATCCGTTTTGGGTGTAGCCCTAGGGCTCTGTCTGCCCATAAGTGTACCTTATTGAAGGCCATTCAATAAATACCCGCTTTTATTCTCTTAATTTTGTCTAGCCTCTGTTTTCAGGTAGCCCCATCAAGGCATCAAAAAGAGTCATGTTAAAATATACAGGAAGGAAGGGCATTGGGTACTTACTCAAAACATAATGAGATCCTGCTGGAAGATTTTAATTTCCAGATCCTACTGGATGCTTGCTTTTTCAAGTGTGAGGTCTGAAGCAAAGCACTACAGACAGTAATAAAATACGTTGCTAGTCTGTTAAAAAGACTTACAGCTTACAGTTTAAAAGTTACTCACAGCTTTCTTATTGACATAAAGGAAGAAAGATCAGACTCCCACTTGCAATTATCACACTGAATGCAAGCAGTGTTTCACACCATCTTCTTTTAAAATCCTATTTATTAGCCACTGCTAAATGTCAATGAACAGTTTCAGCAGTGTTTTCTCTCATCAGGTAATGTCACCATTAGTACAAAATGATCCATCATCAAAAAGCCTGATGCTTTGAAAGGTCCTGGGAAACAGTCCCTTGGAACAGCAAGACAGGATGTGCACAGGATGGATGTGTGTGTGGCTTGGTATTACAGACTTTTCTTCTCTCTTTTCTTATAATTCTGTCTAAATGAAACTTCCTTTGGGAAGCTGGATTTCCAGTTTTTCCTAAGCATGTCTTCTGGCATGTCAGGAAACCACAAGMAGTAACACAGATTTGGTTGTTCCCAGTGAAAGTCTAGGGGAACAATCACAATTTAAGAAGGGGAGAAGGACAAGCTGGGGGAAGGTGCTCTTTGGGGCTGTAACATACTCTGAATCGGCTGTACATTGAACTTACCTGGAATTATCTCTCCAAAAGGTCTCAAAAGCCTTTGAAATTCAATAAAATCTTATTGAAGTGTTATCTAGAAACTTAGAGAAAAAATCACAGCAAGCATGAAAGGCAGAGCAGCCTCACTTCCAAATCATGACCGCACAGTCATTTGAGAACACACAGAGCACAGAAATGAAGACAGTTATCACTGGTCAAAGGGATGCTTCAAAACCTAGTTTTGTTCAAAACATTTCCTGACTTCAGATTTTTAGCTGTGTCTCCACCCCATCCTTTTTTCAATCTGGAAGAGGGTTTGTTGCAACTTGTATCCAAGTTATGGATATACTCCTATTTCTCAACCACTTCAGAAAGTCTCTTTTACTGTTGTTCCTATTGATCCAGCAGTGAAATGGAAAAATGTAGGATAAGAAATAAAACCACAGCCTTTTATTTTCTTCTTCCGTGTACACCTAGTTCATACAGATGACACTGCTTCTGTACTTCAAATAACTGCAAAACCAGTGAAAAAAACCTGTGGTGAGGAAAACAAATAATCCTAAAGGCTACTAAATTTTAACTAGCACTTGTTATCTACAGAACTCAGAGAGACTAATGCCACAATATTAGTATCAGCTGTTCTCTGAAGCCCACTCCCAGATGGCTGTAGGAAGGGAATATGGCTTGCCTGGTGCCCTGTAGCAGGTTATTAGCAGAGCTGCAAATAGGGGCATATCTGGTTTCTCCAAAACCAGACACACTTGGCTGCCCAGCAGAGCTAGGATTCATAATTCTGGTTTATCCTTTAATAAACAGAAGCTTTGTCCCAGGATTACCAAGCACTATGATAGTAATTAAGAGAGGATTTCTTTAAAGGACAAATGTGAATTAGGCACCTGTTCGTTTTGCCATAGATGCTAAATGCCCGATTACTCTCTTTGCCCTTGCAAATCAACATTTCATATCAAAAGATATTATGAAAGGCAGTTCTTAAACAGCATGATTAAGACATCTAATGTGAACCTAATATGTGTAATGCACAAACAGGTACAGACGTCCAAAATCTTTGGTTTGTGTAAATATCTGAAGATAAAAGCCAAACGATGCAATGAAAACATGGCCTCCAGTGTGGATTTGCAAAACCTCTGTGTTCTCATCCCACCTTACTCCTCAAAACAAAGCAATGCTTTCCCAATTGCAACCTGTTCTAGTAATGGTATTTTGTGTCATGGTTCCTGTTTTTCCAGTTGGATGATGTGCACTGTACCAGCTGCCGTAAGTCTGCTCCAGATGCTCACTTCCTGTGTCCTCCTTGTGATTTCTTCATGGAAAGGGTTGTCAAGCACTGGAAAAGGCTGCACGGGGAAGTTTTGGTGTCTCTGTCCCTGGAGATGTTCAGGAAGTGGCTGGACAAGGCACTCAGTGCTCTGGTGTGGTTGACAAGGTGGTGATTGACCAAAAGTTGGATGAGATGGTCTTGGAGGTCTTTTCCCAAGATTCTTCTTTTCCCCACCTTAATGGTTCCATGATTCTCCTGTCTGTTCTCCAAAGAGTCCCGTGCCAAGTCCCCAGGACACTCTTGAGGCCAGTCAATGGGTCCCCACAAGGTCCCTTGTGTACCATGCAGAGGGGCAGAGCTTGGGTTCTCACCCCCCGATATTTCACTGGTGTGATTAACGATAGTCTGATTTATGTCGTTGAGCACTGGACAAAATCTACAAATAAGCAATACCCATGATTCAAAAAAATAATGTATTAAGCGTATTCTGGTCAGCAGGTGGCAAGCTGTACCATGGTAGGATTTCATTATCCCCRGTGGATAACTATGGGCAGGTTAACATTGTCACATGAAGACCCAAGGACTGTGCCTTGCAGAGTCCAAGGCAGGCGATATTTCTCCATGGCACAGACTGGCTTCCATTCAGGAATATGGCACTTATAATCTGGGCACTTTGCTTAAAGAGACAAATTAAAGACTCCAGGTAGAAAAACAAAGTACCTGGAAAAGGCCCAGCAATGCCTATGATGGATGATTTTCAGCAGAGGAAGCATTAGCATCTTACTAATGGACAAAAAGATGCTTTAAAGACAACCAGGATAAAAAATGTTCTCATTAGCACTGAAGCAAGCATTAATGAGCTTAAACAGCAGTCACAAAAATTTAGCTTAAACAAGGAGAATTTTTATAACCAGTAGAATAAGCAGCCAAGAGAGGTTATGAAACCAGGAACCATGAAGGTGCTTAAAGCTAAATAAATATGCATAAATTTGAGAGCATTTACTGCCACTCTGCAGTGATTTTACTGTTCTGCAATGCACTGGTAAAATAGAATTGAACCTCATTTGTCAATGTGAGATCTTCTTCCATAAAAATAAATGTATCTATCCATGGACTCTCATTATAGTGGTTATTCCTGGGATGGTTTTCACGTGGAGGTTTTGCTGGCATTGGCTTCACATGGCACATTCCAAAAAGAGGAGCAGTTTCAGAATCTCAGGCATTGTTTGCCTTTGGAAGCCTCCAGAGCACTCATCCTCCCAAGGTCGGTGGGGGTCTGCAGCCTTGGAGAATTCTGCAGGTTTCAGAAAAGTACAGGGATCAAGGAGCAAGTTCTTTGTGGGGTTTTAGGTTAATTTTTTTTAAACTCTGATATACTCTACTAAATACTTACCCAATATTTGCTATTTTTGCCCTAACAAAATCTTTTGTAGCTGGATAACTGAAACTCACTGAAAATAGAGGGGAAGGTGCATCTCAGTCATGAAAATCTGGGGATTGAACTCTGCCAATGAATGTACCTTAAAATGCAGCATTATTCCAGGCAGGAATTGGCATTTTTTGGACAAAGAAGAAATGACTGAAGGACGCTGTAATGGCAGTGTTCAAATATACCAAAAAACCCTTTGAACTGTGATTCTTGCTATCAGGCACAAAGAAGGTGATTTACAGCCCTTGTGTATCCATCATCACACTCACAGAGAATCCAGCAAACCAACAACTAACCCAGGAATAAAACACAGCATTTCTTCAAGGTGATAACTGAATTATTACAACTTTTCAAGGGGACAGGGAGGCAATGTTACTCCTGCCTTTGTCAGTCCCCAGTCATCACATTCCTACTCTCATATCTTCCCGCCTGCCTTGCTGCTGCTGGCATTGCAACCTTCCATTATCCAGCTGTTACTGCATGTGACCCTCAACAGGCTCCATTCCCATCCTAGTCAGTCACAGTTAGGGAAGTACTAAAAAACCAGCAGGATAAGAGCTGGACTAAGTCATTAGGACAAAGTGTGATAACTGAAGAGGAAGCTTTGCTAGCTGGAGTGTGGGATATCAGTAAGATGGGACTGCAGGAATGTATTTTGGAGTTTGGTGTCTTAAATTGATGCTAGATTTGAGGTACCTCCTGGAAAAATGGTTGGAATGGGGATGAATAAAGTTTGAAAGCAACACCAAGCAGAGAGTTATTGCTGATATGGCCCTTGGAGATGGTTATTCTCATTGTACTCCGTGTTGTAGGTGTGTGTGTGTGRTAGTGCTTTCCCTGGAGCTGCTCCTGCTCTTGGGAAAGTGCAGTGCCTTTGCTGGAAGCACATTGGAGCTCCCTGGGGATTGGGAAAGAGGGAAAACACTATGTGATGACTGTGTGTAATGACAGCAAAAACTGAGAGATGCCTGGTAATGTGAACTAAGGTAATCCAGGTATGTGTGAGCAGCACCAGGTAAATTATCTGAGGGTAAATAGGGCCAGCGCAGGTTCAGTGGAGTGATTAAATCTTT
This sequence comes from Parotia lawesii, assembly GCA_003713295.1. Lineage (NCBI taxonomy): Eukaryota > Metazoa > Chordata > Aves > Passeriformes > Paradisaeidae > Parotia > Parotia lawesii. Next base: position 113,236 of record RAHM01000214.1, read on the forward strand.
TATTTGGATCTAACCCAAAATATGTACAGGACAAACCAATTTTCTGTGTCTCAAAACATTCATGTGCCACTTGTCTCTTAAAAGAATTTTTATCAGAGATGATAGTGAAGATGTCTTTACAAACAATTCGATGGGTGAAGGTGTGGGTGTTAACATCTTTAAAATGGATGTTAATGTCTCTTTTAACTTCAAGCAGCAGGTTTGTTGCAGAGCCCGGACAGCTTGGCTCCTGAAACAGCAAGGGGGTCTGCACAAGCCTGAACTTCTGAACTTTGGGGGAACATTACAGGTTCAGGGGAGCATTTGTGGTAGGCTGTTCGGGAAGGCCGTACCTTCCTAGTACCTCAGCCAATGGGGAAAGGAAGAGGGCACCATGTGGCTGGGAGTTTAGGATAAAAGGAGGCTGCATGCTCCAAAACCTCAAGGGAGAAAACACCACGGGCGTGTGCCCCAGTGGACTCTCTCCCTTTATTCCAATAAAATTGCAGGTCTCCTCTGTCTCCTTTGTGGACACTGGCCTTTCAGAGTGTGGTTTTCTGTACAAGAGGATTAGTTCTGTTGTAGTGGTACTCATTTTATTGAAGATATTTGCAAAGTTTCACCCTCCTTCTAATTTGAAGTTTCCTGGCTTTTATTTCCAGCTATCACTTCTTATTCTACCTTTTCTAAGCAGAATTAGTGAGACTAAAACTATGGTAATATTGAAGATGAAGGCAATATCTAAAAACCTCCGTCCATTTCCAACAGTCACTTCTGTACTGAAAATCATGCTATGAAAAGCCAGTGTCCATAAAGGAGACAGAGGAGTCCTGCAACTTTATTCGAATAAAGGGAGAGAGTCCACTGGGGCACACGCCCGTGGTGTTTTCTCCCTCGAGGTTTCGGAGGATGCAGCCTCCTTTTCTTTGTAAAGACATTAGCACACATCTTTCCTATCACTCTGAACCGTTAAGCTGTAAGAGCCAAGGTAATGCTGAATGCTCTCATCCTCCTGTGAGAGATAAAATAACATTTTGCTGCAGCCCAAAAAGATTACTGAGTAAAACAATAAAAGTTCCATATTTGGTTCTGTTCCATATTTGTTGCTATCTATGGTTTGGATGTGTTTTGGCTAATCTGTTGGGTGCTGTTGAGAACTGGGACAGGGGCGGGGTTGAAGAAAGGACCAAAAAAGGTAGAAGGATGAGAGGGGAGGGGACAAAATAGTAGGTCGGGAGAGAGTGTAAGTTCCTGACTACCCATACAATGGGAAAGGGGACAGGGACCGCCTAAGGCCGCGAAAAGGTATAAAAAGTTGCTATTTTGTTGTAGGGTGTGTGTGTTCACCTCTCGGGGGGAGAGACACACCTGACTCAGATGACTCGTTATAAATAAAAGGTTTTCTTTTGCTTCGAAGACTTTGTCTCCACTTAATTATATAAAAAAGTGAATTTATTTCTAACACCCCTGAAATGAAGAGATTCCCAAAGGTAAAAATACCCCCATGTTTAAAAATAAGTTTTCCTTAGTTTAGAATGATGTCCATAGTTGCCCAGAGAAGCTGTGTCTGGCCCATGCCTGGAAGTGTTCAAGGCCAGGTTGGATGGGGCTCCGAGCAACCTGGTCCAGTGGAAGGTGTCCCTGCCTTGAGGGGTGGTAACAAGATCATCTTTAAGGTTTCTTCCAACTAAGCCCATTCTAGGATTCTATGATCAAATTTTAAAATAACCTGACATAGTAATTTTATTCCACCTGTTCTAAGTCTTAGGAAAGTTTGAAAAAATAACAATGAAAGGAATGAGAGAGATTTGTCTTTACAAACAAACTGTGGGTCTGCTGATAGGTAAAGATAGATACTGAGAGATGAAAGAAGCAATGGGAAGAACCATAAATTCCATAGGAAAAGAAAAAGGGGAGGTATACATTAGAAGGGGGTCTGTATTATGCTGCAGTAATCACGCAAGGGCATGGACTTCACACACAAGATGGAAAGTGCAAAGCGTTTATTGCGCAGTGAATATTCCCTAAATACCAGCACCTAACAGGATATCACATCATAGAAACAGGAAAGATGTTCACCACAGTGTCCCCCAATCACCTGGAATAGTGCACAGACATTGTCTATTATGGTAACAGGTAAACAATACCCTATAAGGTCACAAACTACAATTATCACATCTCATAGGCCCAACACTGTCCAGAAACCCACAATCCTCTCTCAGCCCATCCCCGGTGACCTGGATGCACTCCCAGGGTCACCTCCGGCTCCAAGAAAGAGGCTCTCTCTGCAGCCCTCAGGGCTTATCTCTCTTCCAGCACATGGTGCACCCCAACATTAGGCGATTCGGGAAGCCTGTACCTCTCAAGTACCTCRGCCAATGGGGAAAGAGAAAGGGAAATGCGGCTGGGAAATTATGATAAAAAGGAGGCTGTGTCCTCTAACAATTTGAGAGACCTCAGGGGAAATGCCCCATGGCCTCTCCCTTTATTCCAATAAAGTAATAGGACTCCTCTGTCTCCTTTTTGGACATAAACCTCTGGTGTTTGTGGGTTAGTTTTCCTGACAACAATAAATTTGTCACATTTCTGCAGCTCAAATCCCTATTGCTTAAACTTGCATAATATAGCATGGAAGACTTTTTTTTTTCAGTGAAATCAAAATAATTAAAATTATGATAAAGCAATAATTTCACTGTAACATTAAATGTACTTTCCTGCAGTGAGAATGATTCATCTGCTCTGTGTTTTTTTTCTATTTAGTAGTTTGTTCTATCACTAAATTAGACCTACAGCTTACAGCCTGTAATGCACTGTAATGCAAATCTGGGCTGTTGAAAGCAAGATTTATATGCTTAATAATTAGATATCTTTCTTCTCCTGCTTTAATTTGGTTTAGGAGACAACTCACATTTTGGTGTCAGAGTAATTGAATCATTACTTCTATTTTAGAAAAAGCCGGTTCTTGCAAAGGAACACACTGATTGTAAGGGTTGCAGAGTGTCTATCCAGGGGGTTATTTTTACTTGTTAATTCCACATCCCAGTGCGGCTCTGCCTTTACACCAAGGACACATTGGCAACAGACGGATCCCACCCACTGCTATTTCAGCTGTACTTCACGTGTCACCTCACCTGTTCCTTCTCTTTTGGGCACCAAGAAGCCCCAACAATACTGAAAATGCACCAGGTCTCCCAGTAAAAATGAATTTGGCACACAGGTCCTACCACAGCTTGCTCTCAGCTGTGGCCAAACGAGCAATGAAGTTGCCAGAAGAAAGCAGTGTGGGGATATGGGAGCAATGTGGAGCTATTCCACCAGAAAAGCTTGTCAGGACTCTAAATGAGGTCCATATAGACAGGAACAGGAGATGAGGGGGGAAAAACCCATCAGTCATATTTTTATCACAGTAAATTCCCTCCAGTTTCTAAAGCAAGAAGAAATTATCTCAGCACTTGTGTCATGGTTTAGGTTTAATCCCAGCTGGCAACTACACCCCACAGAGTCACGTGCTCATTCCCCCACCAGTGGGGTCAGGGAGAGAATTGGAAAAGTGAGAAAACTTTCGAGATAAAGGCAGTTTAATGGGTAAAGCAAAAGCTGTGCACAGAAGCAAAGAAAAACAAGGAATTAATTCACTGCTTCCCATGGGCAGGCAGGTGTTCAGCCATCCCCATTAGAGCAGGGCTCCATACAAGCTGAATCACATTAATAGAGAGAAGCACTGTTGTGCTGGAATTGTCTTTTAGGAGCACAAAAACTCAGGAAAAGTGATACCAAAGAGCATCAAATGTGTCTTTGAAGGGGAGGGTGTGTGAGGGAACTCCTCACAAGGTGTTTCACAGGGAAGTAATAAAGAGGTGGTGAAAGATCTCACCATGCAGAGAAAAGAGAAAAAGGAATGGGGAAGTGGTCCTAGACAGGGTTTTTCCCTAAATTTTTTTAATCTGAAAACAATGTCACTAGATTATATTTCTATCCCCTGGCTTGGGTCCCCTGTTATTTGCCACTGAAGCGTCCTGGATTCCTTATGATCCATGCCAGCCCACTCTTGCATACTTCTGTCTTGCTGCACTACAGCAGGTGTAGTTTTATCTTCCCAAAATATTCAGCTAGCAGAGATGTGAAGAAGACTTCTGACAGTCAACTGTAATTTCTCCCCTCCCCCCCCCAACTACTAGACCTTCAGTTTTGTTTTTAATTGTGAAATCATGAGTGGTTAATTCTTGATGACTTTATGTTTGTCCATGAAAACAAAGACAGATTGGTTGGAGGTTGTCTCCTTAATCAGCCCAGCTAAAATCATCTGAACCAACAGTTCAGTTTTCCTTCAGTTCTGTATGTTTTCCCCTGATATGTAAATTCATGAAATGCTGATGCTACACTCTCCCTAAAGGAGAGCTTTCATAAGCATTTTTTTGATTTGTAAAATGTGATTTGTAAAAACAATATTTTATTAGAATTAGTGCATATGCAGTGGGAATAACACCAGCATGGGGAATTTCAAGTTTGTTGAGTGGTGTTAGTTAAATGTTTGATACGTTTCCCAAGAATGTTTTTCACTTGAAATGACAATTAATTTGTGCCTGTTGTTCACATCTCTGAGTGTTTGCTTTGCACAACAGCAAAACATCTGCATTGCTCTAGGCCAAACTAATATGAATTACCAAAAGAATTGTAATTTACCCATTTAGACAATTGCTGTCAGTGGTTTGACAGCTGAAAAAGTTCCCTGGTTTTGATTATCCCCGCAGTCAGTCTTGCTGACTAATTGCTCCATAAATTATGGGTTTTCCATGATGGTTCACATTGCATGGAAAAGAGGGAGCACTGAATAGAGTTTGAATAGCCAAAAGGTAATAGCTGTATATTCCCCATGGGGACAATCAAATGAACTAAGTCAAAATGTGTCTTTTTGCTTCATCACTGATTATATGAATATACTATGACTCTGTGTGTGTGAACATAGAAATTCTGGGGCAGAACGTCCAATAGATACTACAAGAGTAGAAAATTGCTTGTGCTGCTTTGAAATGTGCAACTACTGTGGCTTCACAAACCAAATCTAAGTTTAAATTGAAATAGAAACCTGCTCAGAGCAACAGTCTATATTTTTGCTTAGTGTCTTGATGAGGTTTTAAGTCTAGGCTTAGTCTGTGGAAAAATGCCGCACTCTGAACATACCCATTACAGCTGATTTGACATATGAAATCTATAAGAATATTAGGCTATCACCATACAAAAAACCAATTATAAACCATATGAAGAAGGAATGAAATAAAAACTTCTTCCTGAATTGATGTTATTAAATTCTGGCATCCTGTCAGGATAAAATGCAGACAGTGATGGTTCCTACTCTATTAATTCTGCATTAATACTGGTACAAATGCTTTGGGAATACTACAAGCTGCTTTGCTGCCCACATGTCAAGAAACTGAAAAAGTCGAAGACTGAGAAGAACAATCTGGGAGTTGTTAAAGTATTACAAACATTCTGCAGACAGTCTTGAGGAGCTTGCATTTAAATTTAGTGAGGCAGCAATGGCATGATGATTGTAGGTCTACAGATACTTCTGTGAAGGAAAATAAGTGCAAATACAGCTTTGTTCAACCTAGCAGGGAGGCACAAGAAGATCCAGGGACTTTTCTATGAAGTCAGATGGCTTCAGAGTAGAAATGAGGTGCACACGGTAGTCCTTTTTGGAATCCTGTAGCTGCTAATATAAAAAATACAACAATTTCACTCCATTTCTTCTTATCATGAATGGCTTTAGCCTATATTCTTTATCACAACTCAAACCCAGTTTTCTCAGTAAGTGTGATCGTGGCCACACAGCTCTGCTGACCCAAACTGGAGAAGGGTTTTGGTTCTGCTGGAAGAACGTCTTATTTTTGATGGCTCAGGGAGAGGTGGGGGAARAGCTCCACATGATGAATGATATTACAAACCACATAAAGCAGGGCTGTTCAGTGGTCATTACAAGAGTTTCTCTGGTAGAGGTCCCAGATGCTTCAGTCCTGGAGAGGCAGGGAACTGTCCCAGCACAGGGTGCTAAGAACATTGAAGAAGCTACAATGTAGGTGTTAAAAAATCTTTAAATTCATTTACCTCTCTGGTAGGCAGCAAATCAAGAACTCAAGGATGGTGTGAACTGTGCTGTTGAGGGAAAGAGAACACTGACATGTTCTGTGAAGTCTCTACAAAGAGCCTGGCCTGGCAGTGAGAAAATGTAATTGATCTTTCTCCTCAAGCAGAGCCAAAATACTCACCCCACTCCCCTCCTCAGGTGACCCACTAAAAACATTTGTCTTCATAGAATCACAGCTTCCCAAGATGAGGTATGAGACTATTTCTGTGACCCTGAAGTAATTACTGAGTGAAATCGGGCTTTGCAGGGCAGCAATCTTGCATGGGGAAGCAGCAGAGACACACCACAAACAGCTGATCATTTTGCTTTCAGTTGCTGAGGCGTCACAGCCAGTTCAACAGTGATGAAGGTGCTGTGTAAACCACTCATGAATTTTTATCCCAGCACTGACCTTGGTTCTTACAATGGCTCGGACAAAGCAAGCACATCATTTTTCTCCACTGGGTGATTGTCTCTTTAGGAACACAGTAGTAAGAATCATTCTAATAAAGTTTGTAGGATTATTCCAAAGAATTCAGTCTTCTTGGGAAAACTCTCAAGACCTCTTAAAATATTAAGGGAGAGTATATAGTATATAAAATATAGGGAAAGTAAGGTGCCCACATTCTTAACTTGTCAGTTAATTCTGAAAAATATGTTAGATTGATACACTGGTTGAATCATAGTCCCTGAGACAGAGCATCTGGAAGATACTTTTTTACAAATCATTTCCAAGTCATCCTGTCACTACAGCTATAAAAAAGAAACATTTCTGCAAGCTTTCTTGTTGATCTACAGCCCCATATTTTGTACACAGCCCTCTGCTTATTAGATTTCTGATTTAATTGAAATGTATTAGTTTAATCTATTTTTCAGTATTACCTGATGATACAGGCAGGCAGGATTTACAACCTTAACTATCATTTGAGCATTCAGAAATCCCCAGAGGACAGAAATCCACCTCTTCTGCTGTTTACAGATACAGCAAAGAAACCCAAGAACTATAAAATGAACTATAAAATTTTTTTTTGCAGATTTCTGAGACAGAAAAATGCAATACTTCACCAAATCCAAAATTCCCTCTGTACAGGGARTGCAGAAGGAGTCAGGAAGACTGGGACCACAAAGGGACCCACTGGTATAGCCACACAGGAGTCTGCAAGCTGACAGCAGTGGATTTTGGCACCAGCAGTGGGAGAAGGGTAGATCCCACTTCCCTGCAGCACAAATTGTGAGGCTGGAAAAATGTCACTTGGCATAACTATGGCAACTATTTGCTAATTGCTGTAAGGAGCAGAGAGTCCAGACTTCATACATCTCAGCAAAACATTGACAGTAGAAATGGTGTAGGTCTGCTGGAGAAAATTCTCTATGCCAACAACTGAATTTCAGGATGAGAGTCAGAGGACTGCCTTACCTTCCCTCAGACTTCTTTCCAAACAGCACACAATGAACCAGAAGAGATTCAAGTACCTGTGTGAGAGATTGTTTTATCATACAAGATAAAATACGTGTCAAATTAGTCTGGAAATGAAACCAACAAAAACTCCTCTCCATCTTAGGTCTTGAGGCAAAAAAAGAAGTGAGGAATAAAAGGGGCTGGGGGGGGGGGGRGGCGGGAAGAAAAGAGATGAATGTCAAGACTCTAGGGAGCTGTAAGAATTTATGCTCTTGAAAGTTGTCTCCTGGCTACAGAACGGAGCATGTGGAGGTATGGCATGTAGCCAGTAATATCTATCCCTGTTTGTTAGAAACTAAGAACTAGGCGCTTCTCTGATCCTACCAGTCCATGGCAGGGGTAGAGATGATCTTTAAGGTCCCTTCCCACCCAGGCCATTCCATGATTCTATGATCCTCTTTGCCTGTATGTTGTGCTTACCACACATGTACAGCATGAGGAGGACACTGAATACTTTCCTGTTCATGGAAAGCCAACTTTGACATCCCTGACTGTCTTCAGAAGGTTCCTCTATGGCCACTGTCACATATTTAGAACCACTTTTAGGGGGAAGAGTAAAATAAATGTTTCAGAAAGCCATTGCTGTGTGGATTCTGTTGCACAGCTCCTGTGAGAGAGAGAAAATTTCAGTCTCATCAGAGTAACCTTGCAATAGCCAACAGTAACCAAAAGCAAGTTGGACCTGGGGGTAGTTTTGATTTCACTCATCTATATTGAGGCTGAAAGAAATGAGATAAATTTGTCTTTACAAACAAACTGTGGGTCTGCTGATAGGTAAAAGCTAGATACAGAGGGATGAAAAACACAATGGGAGGAATTCCACTGATTGATGAAAGGAGTGAGAGGAATTTGTCTTTACAAACAAACTGTGGGTTTGCTGGTAGGTAAAGATAGATACTGAGCAATGAAAGAAGCAATGGGAAGAACCATAAATTCCATAGGAAAAGAAAAAGGGGGGGTATACATTAGAAGGGGGTCTGTACTAGGTGATCTGGGGAGTCCGTACCTCTCAAGTATCTCAGCCAATGGGGAAAGAGAAAGGGAAATGCGGCTGGGAAATTAGGATAAAAAGGAGGCTGTGTCCTCTAACAATTTGAGAGACCTCAGGGGAATGCCCCATGGCCTCTCCCTTTATTCCAATAAAGTAATAGGACTCCTCTGTCTCCTTTTTGGACATAAACTTCTGGTGTTTGTGGATTAATTTTCCTGACAAGGCTACGCCAAAATAAATCTTTTACAATTGTTTTCTCCCCTTCTGCCAGCCCAACATAACCAAGGAAGAAATCACAAAGGCTTAATTGCCCTTTTAAAGAACAAAATCCTGCCACTCACACACATGCATTTTGGGACTCCTTCAGAACAAAGGCAGGTTGCACCAATTCACCCTTTTCTGTGCCTACCACAGTCCCATGTGAGGTGTTTTTCACTGGCAGAAGATGCCGGTGTTGGCAAATGCTCCCCTCAAAGCTCATTCTCCCTGGCAAAGATCTCCCCTGCTCTGTGTGGGAACAAGGCACTGGCGGCTGGCACATCCCGAGTGCTGTGACAGGGCTTGCCAGCTTGGAACAAAATCTGGACAGTTTGCACCCAGTCTGTGCTCTAAACAGCTGAAAAAAAAAAAAAAAAAAAGACCTGGCTGAGCACAACAGCCTGGTTTGGCTTCAGATCAGCAAAACTCATCCCATCTGCAACATGGGAGGGCAGTGTTTCCTTGGGAGCATCGCAGCTGCAGGGAAATCCAACTGCAGATAACCTGGAGGTGACGAGATGTGGAGGTACTTTATGCTAGGAACCATTTGACTTCATTAAAGGTGGCAGGTAATTTAGGAACTGGAAGGAGGCAAATTGCAATTTTGGTCACAAAATAAATCACCCCAGTAGTACCCACAGCTGAACAGTCATGACATGGATGTTATGAACAGAACAGCAGTGGACAACTTCAGCTTCTTGGCTGCCGTTGGATGAGCACTCCAGGGCTGCTATCCTGGCATTTTAACAGAAGAGAGGGAAAAAAAAGTTACAGTTATAAGCCATGCCTGGAGTAGATAAAAAGAGAAAAAAAATAGTAAACCAAAAATTAAAGAGAGATATCTGCATAAAAGATAAACTAAAGTGTCAAACTAAATCAAAGATAGATCAAGACAGATCATCTTGGCTGCACAGGAGTGTGACTTTAAGAGAGAAAATGAGTGCAGGAAGCTTTCAGATTTTCTTTCACTTCCTTAAAAGTTTAAATCAAGCAAAATAATTCACTAATTCACTTCCATGTATTTTCCCCTGATCTTCTCGAATAGAACATTCTGCTACATTTTGCTCTGTTTTGCAAAAAATATTTCAGAGGAACTCAAATTTATGTGTTGTTTTCAAAAGCTTGACATTTCCAAGCCAGTCACTAGGAAACAATCCCTGGCACAAGAGCTTCTCTGTCTTTGAGCCAGTCCCAAGCTGCAGTTCCTGTCCGAAACTCAGAGTCTGATCTGAGAGCCTAGCTGGCCACAGAGGGGTAGGTGGGARAAGACTAAGGACGGGTCCCTTCATCCCTGCTTTGCTGCAGCTGGGATAGCTTTGAACTTTTGCCCGAAGGTTTACCCTCCTGAGGTTTTCAATCTGTTTTTCCAGAAAAAAAAAAAGAGTGCACTAATTAGCTTTTATCCGTGTCCTTTCTCAGAGCATCTCTAACTAATGTATTTTCCATATCTGCAAGTTCATGGATCATAGGAGCTGCTTCCTGGCTGCTCCTGTGAGTGTGAACAGCTTGACTGCTCTAGGAGATCCACGGTATTCCCACTGCCTGCAAACAGACTTCCAGTTGTAGTAACAACCACACACTGCAAGAGATTGTATCAGTGAGATGAATGCCTGTGCAATCTTTGCATATCTAATTGCTCTGCAAAGGTCACCTTGATTGCTGCAGAGAGACCTTCTCTCCTGTGACAGATCCTTTTTTAATGGGTTGTTTACACGCTGGAGTCGGTGACTAATGTGCATTTCACAAAGAGCTCCTATGCTCTGCCCTGGATCCCTCTTGGAGGGATTGAGCAGGACATTTAAAAGATGCTAAAACTCTTGTTTTCTCACACGGGTAAGGCAGGGGGATGTGGATAAACTTTGACTGACTCACCTCAAACAAAGTGAATCCGGGTGCTGTTCTTCATGCCCAGTCTTGGCTGTCTGAGGGAGAAGAGCAGGAAGCACTGGAGGATCTCTCCACCTTGTCTCTAACTCCCCTGGAGCTACCAATGGGCTGATGTGCAGAGGCAAGAGGGCTGAGCCTACTGCAGTGTACCCAGGTCTCAGCAAGGCATCTTTCTGCATTTTGTCAGCTCTAACACTGCTATTGAGAGACCTGCCTAAATCTGGGTGACCTAATTGTGGCCTTCCAGTGCCTGAAGGGAGCCTACAAGAAAGATGGAGAGACACTAGTTCCAGGTGTCAGGAAAATTAATCCACAAACACCAGAAGTTTATGTCCAAAAAGGAGACAGAGGAGTCCTGTTACTTTATTGGAATAAAGGGAGAGGCCATGGGGCATTCCCCTGGGGTCTCTCAAATTGTTAAAGGACACAGCCTCCTTTTTATCCTAATTTCCCAGCTGCATTTCCCTTTCTCTTTCCCCATTGGCTGAGGTACTTGAGAGGTACAGGCTTCCCKAATYGCCTAATACAGACCCCCTTCTAATGTATACACCCCCTTTTTCTTTTCTTATGGAATTTATGGTTCTTCCCATTGCTTCTTTCGTCTTGCAGTATCTATCTTTACCTGTCAGCAGATCCACGGCTTGTTTGTAAAGACAAGTCTATCTCATTCCTTTCACAGGGTCTGGAGTGACAGGACAAGGGGAATGGCTTCAAAATGTCAGTGTAGGTTTAGATTGGATATTAGGAGGAAATTCTTCCTCGTGAGGGTGATGAGTCACTGGGACATGTTGCCTGGAGAAGTTGTGGATACCCCATCCCTGGAAGTGTTCAAGGCCAGGTTAGATGGGGGTTTAAGCAACCTGGACTAGTGGAAGGTTTTCCTGCCTATGGCAGGGGGTTGAAACGAGATGATCTTTTATGTCCCTTCCAACCCAACCCATTCTATGATTCTATGATTCTGTGATCCTGTGATATACCGTAGACCATAGTACCAATGGGTTTTTGATTTGAGGTAGAAGATGTAAAGAGATATTCTTCATCTTCTATAAAAAGAAAGCCCACAAGCCATGAGAAGCCCATGCTTGGGAGTCTGGGTTTCCACCTGTGCAAATCCTGAGTCAGCCCTCATGGCTGGTATTGTGGTGCTCTACATCTTATCATGGGAATGTCAAAAGTCAATCTTGGAAACTAAAAATAAGAAAACTCCAACCGATCTATTGCTTCTTCCTCCCACACAGACTCCAAACTACTTCACCTCATTTTATAAATGGCCCTGTTCCCAAGTCCAGATCCAGAAGACTACGAGAGATTTGCAGATGCGTTTGGTTCACTTTTGTCTACCATAGCTACTGACAAGTTTCTTCACATTTGCAAAGCTAAAAGTATTATCCATTTCCAAATCCTTCTTTCAACAGATGGACCCAGGGACTACACCTATACCAATAAATTATGCCCAGTGATTCCCTTGAGCCAGTCTTGCCCACATCCATAATTAATATAAACTTTTGTCCAAAACGAGAGCCTGGCACAGAAAGTGCTTTTGGGAATGGTCCTTGGATTATCCTAGCTTCTAAACTGGAAAACATTTGGGATACCCCTAGCTGGCAAAGACATGAGAATCATGCTGACAACTTCCCCGTATATGTGGTTGTGTTTCTGTGCCTGGGAGCCAGCCCAGGCCCTGAGGAGTTTAGTGGAAGGGATACAGCCATAAAGTCTCTGGCAGTTACAATCGTGGATCATAACTCATCCTCACTTCTCCAGCATGGGAATCCACAGAGGGCAATCCAAAACACCAGGAACGTAATACTACACTTAGACCCATCTCCTCCTGCTGAAGTGAATGCTCTTACTACTACAACCAAGTCATTATCGGACACAAAACAGCCTCACAGGTGATTAGACAAAAAGCTTTGTGCATGGCCCTCTGAGTGCTATACAAACTCCCCCCTACCAGTATTCAGATGTCAGCTAGTGTCAATAGCTGTGACTGATGGTTCCATTAAATATTTCCATGAGTTTTGCCCTCCTAGACCCCTGTGTTTGCTGGTTTACCCATCTCCTGCAGAACGACAGGAGAGCTCTGCAAGGGATATTTACTTATTTCAGGAAATAAAAAAAAAAAGTAATCTCCAGAGCCAGCTGTATTTTTAGTAATTTTGCAAGGATCAATTTTTGCAAGTTTAAGAGCCTGACCAAGAGCAGCTCTTTTCTTTAAGAGTGTAAAGCAGACACCTGCTGAAAACCAGGACCCAGAAATGCCCCAGGCCGAATTTGGGAACTGCCCAGAATTTAGCTAAACTACCACTGGTTGCATTTGAAAATCCAGACCTTAATCTTTTGTTGTCATAACAAAAAGTCAAGGTTAGGTATTTAGCATTCAGATTCTCACATCTGAAAAAAGGAGATGTCTAGAGAGTATCAGTAACTTCCAGCTCTAAACTCTCCTAAGGATTTCTATTTCAGATGTGCTTCTCCAATGCAATTGTACTCAAGGTAGCGCTTGAGTACAATTTAATCTTTTTCTGGAAGTCTGTCTTTGAATGGGTGAATGTATATTTACCYTTTATGAACAATAATCTGGGTCTGACATGAGTATTAAAAGCTTGCAGGGATGTTGATAACTCCCAAGAATTTTAACAGAAATGTATACTACTAGCAAGATTTTTCAATATTTATTTCTGGGCATTTTTATTTCTGCTCTTCTCAAGTCAGACTGAAATAGAGTTTCTAATTCTTTCTCCTTGAGATTTTTAGTGAACTGAGCTTGAACTCGTCTTACATTTTTATTAATCCTGTGTAATTTTTCTAGAAATCCTGCTACTCTTCCCATTAAATTCAGATCATCTGCCCACAAGTTTCTTTAACACAGAATTGAACTTTTCCCCTTACACATCCATCTGAAATCAGAAAAGTCTGGTTCATATTCTGTTTCATTAATTGCATAGCAAAAGGCTTATGAACTATTGAAAATGGATTAAAACATGAACACATTCCTTGTAATCACATTATATCTTGAGACAGACTTCAACAATCATTTCTTAATGAGAAGCAAAAGGGAAGAGGAAAATACTGTCTGGCAAGTTATGAAATAGTAAATGCCTTGCTCTGTAATCAAGCTGAAAAAAGAGGAACCTACTGCTTCATGTAAGGAACATTTCCACCAACGTAGTTGGTCCTATATTAGTCCATTATTAAGGAAAAACGTATGTGCACATCCACATATAGCAGGCCAGTTTGATAATGTATTTTTAAAAAGAGGATAAAAAGAAAACTAAGAGAAGAAAATAAACATAGATCTAAAGATCTTGCCTGAATTGTTTCCATCCTGGCAGAGCACTGCTGATGGGATGTCCACACAAGGCTCGTGCTCTGTGGAATGGACCAATGACATGAACCTGTCCAAGCAAGCCCCATCACTCGTTACTCAGTTATTCAACAACTGAAAATTAAATAAGAAATTATTACCTAGTTTGAACTTGAACCAAACACAGAGTATTCTAATGCAGAAAATCAGCCAGCTGAGACAAAAAAAAATGGATAAAAAAGTCAACCAGCTTTAGTCACTGGACTTGCAGAACTCTTTTCTATTTACATCCCCTCTGACTCAATTCCCTGCAGTGCAGACACCTTCCCAAACTTTACCTCCTAATCAGAGCGATTCCACTATCAATTTTATGCTGGATCCTGGTGGAAAACCAGCAAAAAAAGCCAATAGGATGCTGAGTTGCATCAACAAGGACATGACCAGCAGAGATAAAGAAACCAATGTCAGCGTTTGTCAGGCCATGCCTGGAATATCATGTCCAGTTTTAGTTCCCACTACACAAAAATGATGTGGACAGTCTGGAGAGGGTCCAGAGCAGGGCACAAAGATGTTCAAAGGGCTGGTAATCTGCTATATGAGGAAAAGCTGAGAGAAATGGATTTCTACAGCCCTGAGAGAAAAATGCTTAGGGGAGACCTTAGRGCCATATTCCAGTGTTTAAAAGATGGCTACAAAGAAGATGGAGACTCCCTTTTTAGAAGGAGTCACATGGAAAAGATGAAGGGCAATGAGGACAAGTTACATGTATGGATATTCCGATTAGACACAAGAGGAAACTTTTACACAGTTAGATCAATCAGCAATTGGAGTTATGTCCCCAGGTAAGTGGTGGATTCATCAACATTGGACAAGTATAAGATTCACCAGGACGGCGGACTGGGCCATCTTGTCTATGCCATGCTTTTACCAAGAAAGGCTGAACCAGATGATCTTGACACACACCAGGTCACAGTCATTGCTCGTGATACCCAACAACAGTAACTTTAATGTACAAGTCTTCTTTTTCTGCACAGAGTATTTTAGATCAGCAATCCCACCCTGTTCCATGGGTTTGCGATGCTGTCAGTAAACCCTGAACATGGCCAGCCTGTGCCAGATATTTGTGGAAGAGCTTACATAATATTTGTTTCCATTTTCTAGGTACATCTGYTCTGAGCTCTGCTCAGTGCCAGCAGGGTTTGCAGAATTAAGCCCAGGGGATCTATGAACTCAGAATTGCACATGATTTTATAAAAATTAAGTTTCATAACAGGCTTAGGCAGTAGGTAACACCCATCTGAATTATGGATGGATACCAGTATTTGTCAGAAGGATGATGCTGGCATCATCTTCAAAAGCACTTTTTCAGCAGGATTGTTTTTCTGTACTCCTTTTCCTCTTTTGAACTTTTTTTTTTGCCAAACAGGAATCTGTTCTTTTTACACTGAATAAATAGTTATTTATACCTCTTTTCTATTCAGTGCGGTTGCCATGAGCTTTCTAGAGTTCAGATCATCAAAATATGCACTGATGAAAAAGTATTTGCTTCCTCCAGGCTACTTTTGTGTAATTTTTCTCTACAGCATCTGCCTCACTCTGTCAAATGTCTTTAATGTGGGGCAGCAGCTTTAGCAATGCCTGTAGGGATCAGAGTGGGAACAAGTTGGGGGCTTAGAGGATGCCTCAGTGACACTTTCTGTGCCTTAATTATGCCTCCCCTGATAGGGGAGAATTTCCAGAGCCCTCGCCTGGGTTCTGTAGACAAACAGGACTTTTCCATGCTTCTTGCTTTCAGATAGTTGTTTTTTAAGTATTATCAGAGAAGCTGGCTCAAGAGCATGACTCCCCGCAGAGAATGCGAGAGAAAAGGCGAGTTATCAAGATTACACCGTCCTTTTAAAGGTAAATTACCCAATGAAAACCCAAAACGAAAGATATTTTTACTTTTCTACCAATGTTCAATAAATCTTTCTGTCACATGAAAGGAACTGCGGAATTTTTCACCCAATCCTCTCAATCCACTTTTGCTGCAGAACATGGAGTAGTAGAAGAAGAAGAAGAAGAAGGTCTGGAGAACAACAACAATCCTCCATTTTGAAGTTTTTGCTTTTTATCTATTTACTATATTAACAAACCCAACACCTCTAAATTTTCACCCCGTGACAATCCTACATAATGTTCTATCACACCCGTGTAGATTCTGCTTCTTCCCAGAGGGTAGGTAATTTTTTCCATGGATGAAGGTCAAAGACAGGGTTGTCCAGGGAGGTAGAACTCTTCAAAACAGGCAAAGAAATATTCCCTGCGCTTTGGACTCCCACACCTCAGAGTGGGGGGAGTGGGCAGGGAACATCACAAACTTCCCTAAAGGGAAGTAGAAGTTTGGGGACTAGAAAAGGAGCAAGCGGTAGGAGATGAAATGAAAGAAAAGAAGAAGAAATGTGAAGTACTCAAAAAATTGGGAAAGGTGAAAGTTCCGAGAGGGCTTGGCCAGAGCAGGTGGGAGCAGGAAGGGCTCTGAAAGGCAAAGGGAAACAAGCCCTCACCCACCATGACCCAATCCCACAGAAACATGAAGGGAGATGCTCCCCATTTTCAGCCACCTTCCCACTGTCCCACCAGCCTGTCCCACCAGCTGAGGAGATATACACCCTTAACGCTGCCTGGTTGTCCTCCTCCGTGTCAGTCAGAACATTTGGACTTGGAAAAGCCAACAGGTCCTTGGGCTATTGAACAGCCCCACTGAAGAAACAGCAGCAGTCTCAGCATGTAACTTGTTCCCAAGCTGGCAGGGCAATGGGATCAAAGGAAGTACTCATAGTTTGAAGAACCATAGTTTGGGTTGGAAAGGAATTTTAAAGGCCATCTGGCCCAACCCCAACATCAGATGTAGCATTCCAGATGCTGATTCAATTACTCCACATGGGAAAATCCCCTGCCTCAGCCTCCTGGCCACACTACATGGTCACTGGCCATGGCAAGTCCACATTGTTGACTTGACACCCAGCTTGCTGCCCTCCCAAGCCCTCTTGTCACAAGCACTGTCCCCAAGCCTGTCCTTCATAAAAAACATTGCACTTGCCATTTTCCTATCAGACATGAGCTCTGAGGACACCTGATACCTCTAACAATTATCCATCCCAACAGCTGATAATTCCAAGAGCTAGACCACAACTGACAGGCCACGTGCAATCTAAGCCCAAAGTGTTGCGTCATTTGACGGACTAAGGCCATGGTGCTGTCAGTCGTGATTTCCTTTTGTTGTCATGTTTTTGTCACACTTTCCCCATCCCTAGACATGTCTGGTGTGTCACCAAAGGTGGTTTCTCTCACTGAGCATTTGTTAGCAGCCAGCTGGTGTCCCAATGGCAATGAGTAGTGGATTTGGAGAGCATAAGGAAATCAAAGCATCTGATCGACCATGGATGGGTTATAATGTTTGTTAAATTGCTTTTCCAAACTGTTGAAGCCTTCAAATGAAATCTTCGCTTTACTAACTTGAGTGAAACAACTTTTGGGAGATCTAGACTCTAAAAGGGACTCTGAAAAACATATTAAGATAAAAACACTCTGTTATGGCACAGGGCTGTTAGAAGAGAATGCAACTGAACTATCTTGAACTTTGTCTTCTCTCTCACATGCATGTTTTCAGTTTCATCTCCTTACTAGAAAATCTTACACTCACTTGATTTTCAAGTACTTTGTTTTATTTTAGAATACTTCTTTTTAAATTTAAACACCACACAGAGTCTGATGGCAATTCAGCATACACAGCTGTATTTTATTTTTAGTATCATGGCAGATAATTTCTAAAACAGGTATTCTGAATAGCTTTTCCTCATCATCTATAATGTTTTTTGGTAGTAAGCCTGCATAACACATTCCCTTTTTGGCAAAGTACTCTATGTCTTATGAAATATTTTTGCATAATAACACGGGTATAGATTAATTTCAACAAGTAGATCTGCAAGTATCACCACTTGTAATTCTAAATAGTGAATACAAAGCTCCAAGAAATTGATGCATAAATCCTGCCTGAAAATTATCTAGAATCTTTTTTTATAGTGATATTGCCTTTTCTTTGGCAGTATATACAGGTACTTGATTTTTTTAAACCGTTTTGTAAGATCTATGCATTGCTGGTACTGGTTAAGAAAACCTTGGTTTTTGCTCAGTTATGGGTACATAATAAAGGAAAAATACAAAGTGGATGAACTGACATCAAAATATTGAAAATACTACAGTGATCTTTTTGAGAACTGGATCAAAATTTTTGAGACAAGGACAGGGTCTAAAGCACATTACAATCTTACCCCTGTTAAATGCCCACAAAATAAAAGGAGTCTGTAGCAGAGTGGATCAGAGCAAATTATTCCACCTCCCAGTATCTTTCACGATAATTAAATTGGTTCTTTACAAAAGGCCAGACGGCCTTTACAAAAGGGGCCCATGCAGACCTTTTCATGGAAAGTAGTTCCTTGAGTCCTAACATTCTTTCTTAAAAATACCCAGATATCCAAAGGGGTTGCGTATAAATCTCTCTTTAGTCAGAAGTCTACTTTAGATATCTGAAGCCTTCTCACCAAACTGCAGGATATATATGCATACAGAAATTAAATAGAACAATTAGATTAAAGAAAATGCAAAAATGTTGTAGTTTTAAATTTCAATTTCAGTTGCTTAGCCCACCAGACTTGCAGATCTTGAGGTTTTCAGGGAAGAGGCTAAAAGCTGGAGATGAGTAAGGCCTTATTTGACAACCACTGAAAACAGTGACAAGAGACCTTGTAATTGAGATTCCATGGAATTCTAATCCTTTTATCTCAAAAAAAAAGAAGTAGGACCAGAAAAGACTGCAGAGAAGAGCAAAGAACAACAGGGATAATAATCACAGCTGCTGGATGGCTTTCATCAAAAGCAGTAAGTAAACAGGGAGTCCTGTCTGGAGGAGAGAAGACTCAAGGCCTTTGTATTGATAGATCGAGGAAAAGCCACACTACATGATGGGAAGTTTAATTACCAACCTGACTGGACAATACAGGAGGATATTTTATGAAGTAGCAGTTTAATGAAGATGGACATAATGCAGTATCCCATGGTTGTGGCACACTTAAAATATTCTCTCTAAGCAGATACGGCAACACAAAATGTGACCTGGGACTAGTGTTCAACTGGAGGAACTTCTGGGCAGGGCAGCTTGTTTCTTTCAAGATTCCAATTCTCTCTGCCAGAATTTTTGAAGTATGTTAAGACTATTTTACCTTAATATCTGAGGGACTGCAAAGATTTGTTCCTTGTCGACAAACAGCAGCAACTTGACATAAAGTGGTTGATCAGTTTGAGGGGGTAAGGAAGAAATTTGCAGCAGAAATCACAAATGAAGGTTTTTGTCCCAAGTCCCAGGTCTTCTCCTGAAAATCTTCTTCTTGAAGTTGTTACTCATGTTACATACAATTTCCGTGGTCATTAGGAAGACAGCATGTGCTGCACATCATCTGCTACCTGATGGAGGCTGAAATCTCGTTGCTGAACAGGCTCAGGCAAAATGTCCCAGGCAGCTGATAGATCCCAGTGTGCCTGATGCATCAACTCCACAAAACCTCTCAACAGAGTGAGGCAAAATTGTACCAGATGGGAATACCTCCATTAACTCATTGTCATCAACACCACTGCAGCTCTCTCTGCCAGCTGACCTTTGCATTTAGGAGTGTATTTTCTACCAGACACCCGATCAAACAAGAGAAGATGTGCAACACTTCTGCTAAAATGCCATGAAGGGATGAACTGGAAAAGCACATCAAGGAAGTAGATACTTAGAAGCCAAAAAGTAACAGCCACACCAGGCTGTCCAAGCTGGGTACCTGATTGTGGGCTGGAAATGTGGGTGAAAGAGCACTTAAAGTGAGATACCAAGAGAATTTTGTGCCTTGGATGTGCTTCTCTTGTCCCAGCCATGACCCTCCCTACGACATTCAAACATCTCCTGTCAAAGCCAGACAGAAGGAGTTCTACGGCCCTGATACTGACAACATTTTGCCTTTTCACAGAACATTTTCATACAAGGAATGAATATCAGTGTATCAAGGTTAAAGGGTTAGGAAGAAGAGGCACAGGGCTAAACAAAAATACCTAGGATCAGTGGTGTAAATAAGGTAGGATTCCTTTCCAGAAGGAAAAACTGCAAGACATCACTTTCAAGTAGCACTTCACCAGCTCAAAGTGCAAATGTACTTTCAAGGACTTGGACACCTTCCAAGGCAATTTTGCAAGGAAGCAGCCACAGAGAGATCCTGCACAGAAGTTTCCACCCATGGAGAGCTCCCCTGGCAGAAGTTGTCAGAGGCAGGGAGTTCTCATTTTCTGAGCCCTCACTGACATCTGACCCTCCTTGCAACAGGAAAAAATCTAGAGTGACCTTGATGGAGATGGTGTATTAAAAAAACCCTAAGAAATATTAACCGAGAAGAATGAGGAACTCTCATTTAATCACTGTATAGGAACATGCATTTAGAGAAAGGAAATAAATGTGTGAGAGAGCCAAGGAAAGTTAAGGCATAATTGAGGATTTCTAGCATAAACATAATCACTGGGATATTATCCTTGATTGGCTTCAGCAATTTATATCTGCCCACACCTGAGTAAACTGGAAGTTAAATGATCTCTCACTCATCTTGAAACACAGTTTTTTGAAAAAGAACCATCACGGCTAAAGGAAAGGGAACATCTGTCTTCCCATCTTACCGCAGCAGAGACCACCTTTGCTATGGATAAACCTTCCAATAAAATGAAAACAGAGATGTTTGCTTTTTGGTACCTACCGGGCTGAGGAACCCTACTCCAACTGTCCCTGCAGTGGCCAGGATCATCTGACCCTTTATCCTCCATTGTTTTTAAAGGGGGCCAGGGTGGGGAGGCTTAAAATGTAAAGAGGAACAGGAAATTACCTTGATTCTTTGGACATACTGGATTAGAGAGCGAGGAACAGAGAAGAAAAAGAAGCCCCGCAAATACTCTTTTCATTTCTTAAAATGGTGATATTTATTTGTTAAGATAATTAATTTCAAATAATGAATAACATAATAGTTAACTTAGAAAAACTCCATCAAAATTAAATGAAACAATGAGCCTGTCCCTTCTGATCATGCTCATTAAGACTCTGCAGCTATGAAAAAAGGCATGGGCTACTATAAAATCATTATTTGTTTCCATCCACTTGCACAAACATTATAAATAAGACTTTCCTTATAAAAATCACATGAGATGCTTGTGGCACATTTTGTAAAATGCAACTAGAAAAAGACAAGATACTGTTGATAAATAATACATTCAATAACAAAGCAATTTTTGCTGTTGAGAGACATCTAGACATTTTGGGGTACAGTCACTATGAAACCATCTGAAAAAGGGACATTCTTCAAAGAAGCACTGCACAGTACTTGAACAAATTCTATGGACATAATAATAGAAAAGACATTATTGCAGGGCAAAGAAAGAGATTGCCTTAGTCCTTGTAAGAGTGTTGGCTGACAACAAACATTTGCTACATTGAATTAGATCAAAGCCCTAATCACAAGACTCATAACAATACCACGCTTTGGGATGTTTAACACACTCCACACAAGTACCTTTGCCCCTGAGCATGCCAAAAAACCAATGATTTGAGATGTTCACCTAAGTGCTCCTGTCATTTGGACATGATATCCAGCCTGTAAAGCTTACACACATCAGAAATGAGACAGTAAGTATTACATGCTGGGCACTGGAGGTAAAACAAATCCATGGAATTATGCAATCTCAGAGGCATAATTGTTTGCTTATCTACTTTAAAATCACCTCAAGACATCGAACTACCACATTACCATCACATTTTTTCAATAAACTGGGCAAGAGAAGAAGGAACGCAAATGAAAGTACTAGATTTTACCAGCTAACACTGACATCCCACATCACACGGCTCCTTTGGGAATATTGTGTGAAAGAGCAAAAATGGCAACTGTGTCCAGTCCCTAAAGAGCCAGGAGAAACCTTGTGTCTGTCCTGCCAGGGCTTTGCATACCAGCATTCCTGTAAACCACAGACTGATCCCAAATCACCTTGTTTTATCCAAACACTGAGCTCCTTCCCAACATCTGTTTAAGTTCTGGTAGCACCAATGATCCAAGCACCACTTCCTTGAGCACTGCACCAGAAGACCTTGCCCCTTCTCACAGCCAGGGTCAGCTACAAAGCAGGAGGTCTGAGATGTACAGATGGTAGGTCAGGGAAGGTGACAGCTGAGACCTTGCAACTACAGGGTGAAGCAAACAGAAGCTTTCAAGCAGTGCTTCCTGGGCTGATAGCCTTCAGATAATGTATTTTGTTCCCAAAGTAAAACACCAGGGAGTTGGGATAACCCCAGTGATATGCCCTGGTCCCCTGGCTGGGCAGATATTCGGGATAGCTACAACTCCAACAAGAAATGTTGGTGCCTTGTGAAATCACTGACTTCTAGTAAATACCTCAGTCAGGTAAATGCAAAATTAACAATTTTGAAAAACCTTTGCCCAGCCCATTTCTGTTCTGGTCTAGCACAAAACTTCCCCAAGTTGTGGCTGTGCCTATAAGAAATGGAAGGGAATTCACAAAGTTTTAGTTTGCACTTTGGCTTCTCGCCATAAGCAGCAAAATGTACCAAACCACAGTTTGGTACAGGGGACAGACATGCAGGATGTGGGCAGGAAACATGTGGCATGGCATGACCAGTGAGCCTGACTGATCTCCCAGTCAGTGTAGCCCCACAAGCCCACACCTGGGCATAAATTGGATGTGCTGGAAATGCAAACAGATTGTCCCTTACAGTGTTGGAAAGAAGCAGATCTAACTTTAGGAACAGAGCAGTTTATTACCATCATAATGGTAAAGGCCACGTTACCATGTCCGAGTCTGAGAAGGAAAAATAGTCAAAAGGGGATGTGGTTCACTGCAAAACCTGCTAGAAATATCTTCTTTCCATTTCTCTTCCCTTCTCTTTTCAGTATTTTTACACTACAGAGCTCATACTAATAATCCATCTCAGGGACACGACATTCAAATAAAAACACATGCATGTTTTTACATGCATCATCATCCACATGCTACATTTCACAGTTCATTATCAGAACAATGTACCACTCTAGGAAAACATCACAGTGAGGCACCCTGGTGTCTTTGTTTGCCTGCCTTTCTCTGGAGCTTTCAGAAATAGCCAGAGGGAAACAGCATTAACACAGGTTAAAGCCAGGTGTCTGGCATGTGTAAGAAACAGAAAAGTTTAGAAGTCCTTGTAACTTCCATGAGACATAAAACGAAAATAAAAAATACTTGTATTGATGCTGAATGTTTTTATTATTTGAGGTTGGGGTTAGGGTTAGCTTTAACTTCCACCTTGCAGAAGCTCCAGAGATTCATCGCGTTGCCCAGACTGATAGTACTGGACACATCTGCCCATCCATTCCAGCCTGGAGACTGGCTCTATGTTAAATGGTGGGATAGTTACCCTTGCAATCTAAGTGGAGAGGACCATTCAAAGTCCTGACTACCCTCACTAAAGCCAGAGTTGCTGGCAGGGAACCCTGAATTCACTGCTCCAAAGTTAAGAGACCTCTGCTCCTGAAAAAACCGGAAAACAGAAACTGATATAAATCAGGATGATGTGATTTAAATTGTTCTTTTGTGCCTGTTACATGCCCAGTTGGTAACCATGGCTCAGATTTGGTCCCAAAATTTGCACGTGGTTTTAGTCCAAAATGTATCCAAAAGCTCTTCATAAGAACACCTTGTCAGGGTGGTACTGAATATGTGAAAATGAAGTCTGGTAAGTTTTGCCTCCAGATAAAGATAGGGCCTGTGCCCATGGGGCAGTAATTCCAAACATAGTATTTGATCACAGTAAGGATTATTGAACATACTGAAAAGCAAATTCAGATGCAATTTCAGCCTTACAAGAAGTCAATGATTTGTCTGGTATAGTTTTACAAAACAGAATGACTCTCAATTTCCTACTAGCTGCAAAATCATTACCACTAGTTGTTGTTCTTATGTAGATCAGAGTGAAAGAATTATTAAGGATTTGGTTGAAATTTGAAAGCAAACTCAAATTCTACATCAGGTAGCTTTCAAAAGGCCCACTGAACTTTGAATATATCTTTGACACTCTCACCTCATGGTTATCAAACTGGGCCTGGATAAAAGGAACTGTTCATACTACTTGTATCTGTAGTTATTCTTTAAATAATAGTTGGCTGTATGATAAAGTGGTGTGGTTAAATATGGAGTAGAGACTAGACAAYGTAGAGTCTTGTTAGTCTCTGAAAAAGGAGGGAAATGATGCCTTTTTCCTTTTATATATATTCTCTATATTCTTTACACATAGATTGTAGCTCTGCAGCCCATTATTGTATTYGAGCTAGTTTCCCCAGTACTTTTCCCTGCCCTGATAGGCAGAAAGACAAAATACATTCCAAGGCCCCTATCCTATCTTGGTTCTCCCTAGGAACGAAGGTTGAGACCAGCTCTTTGAGACATATTTTTACACACAAAGTTTAGTTTCTGTCTAAAGGTGGGGGGGGAGGCAGGATTCAGAGAGTTGAACCAGGTGAAATTGCCTCACCCCTTATGTCTCTAATTGGTGATTTCTGTCAATTATGCTAACTTGCTAAACTTATAAAACTGTATTCACCCTGTGGGGGGGTGGGCATTTTGTGGACATTTTCCATGTCTGCCCCTGGAGGCTTCCAAGAAAGACCAGCTTTATATTACCTCCTACACTAATATTATCTTGAAAGTGTGTTATTTTTAGGTTTTTTAAGGCATCAGTATCACCACGGCAGCTATAGGCCCTTATTAAGGAGAAAACTCCTTGTTTCTAACTGAAGTTGAAAGCTATTTTGGAAATTAATTTCTATTTTATTGACATCTGATTGACTATGAGTGCACTAAGATATTCCAAAGATTCAAAATGTGACTGTGTTCAATTTAGGATAAAACCCAAAGACACTTTACAGCTAGACTGGGGTTTATGAAAGCTGGAAAATCTTTCAGTTTTTAGAGAGGAAGATAATTTGGAGAGATTTCATCGCTGAAAACATAAGTACAGTTATGAAAAGATAATATTGTGCACAACACAGAAAAAAAAGCATAAAACCAACTTTTTAAAGAAAACAGCATTTGAGATTAGAATTATGCCTTAGATATAAATTGTCATAAAATAGAAAAGAAAGAAGGATTTCTTCCCTGCAAACACTATCAGAAAARAAGAATTGCAATTGATAAGCAGGGGGAAAAGATCATCCCATTCCATCAGTAAAGTCTAACGAAATTATTTGACAATGAGTGGAAACACTTGCAGACATCAGATCCATCAAGAACAATAAATTACTTGAGGATATCTAATTCCCAGTTACAGCCAGTGAATGGTGAAGCTTCCCAGTGTAGAAAAATCCTTTTTTCATTTTTACTTGGCTCATACAGTACACTTGACAGATCGAGCAGCTCAGGGATCACTTCCATGAAACAAGGACATGACATAGATCATGATTTGATTCCAATCTGACACCTTCGTGTGGCAGAAGTTTGAAATGCAGTGAGATATTTGCCTTACAAAAGCAACCAACAAACAGCATAAACTGCTCAAGGTCTATACTTGTGGGGAAAAAAGAATCAGTAGATTACAGAATAGGAACCTTTGACTAAGTATCATAACGTGGCAGTGCTTTAAAATAATTTAAAATTTTCATAGGATGAATTCCCTCAGGTTTGAGAACAGTCAACTGGTTAAAATCCAGGCAATTCTACTGATTTGATTGAGTCAGAATAGTGAAAAAGAGCAGACAATTTGGTTTATAAATTGAAGGGTGTGGCAGAGAGGAGAAAACCTTATTTTCTCATTAAAAATGCACAGCTTTTCCCTTTCCTGCAATCCAGGTGCTCCCTGAAGGTAATGCTCCTATTGTACTTCCTAAGAATAGGGGAGGATTTTATCACAAAAGCATAAATTCACTCAGATAAAAAGGGTAGTTCATTTGCTTGTTTTCACTGTTCAAAACAGATAACCTTAATAAAATTTCTGGGTTTTTTTCACTGTTCAAAACAGATAACCTTAATAAAATTTCTGGGTTTTTTTCACTTTACTTCCCAAGCATGAGATAATTAATTCTTACAACATCTGAGCTAAAAGTAATCTCCATTCACCTAACAGAGTAATCACCACAGAAAGACTTCAAAACTGTGGGATAAGTAGTAGTGGAAATAGGAGAGCCTTCATCTAATGATGAGTTAATAGAGTAATTAGTACTAGGAAGATGTAAAATGCTGCATACAAATATTGATAAACCTGAAGTGATTTTTGTCTCTCTGTTAATTTTTTATGTTTAGAGCCAGAGGAAAGTTCAATGTAATGCAGAGGAAATTTTAAGCAACTTGTGAACACAGCAAGTTTCACCCCAGTACAAAAAGAATTGAGGGAAAGAGAAGCAAAAGAATAAAGACCGAACATCTATTAATAACTTTTGGTTCCAAGCATTTAAACCTATGCTTCCATCCCTTTATCTTTACCAGAAGTACTGTGTCCTTTTGTGCTTTTATCTCCTTTCTAATATTCGTCTACTTCTTTGGCCACCACTACTAAATGGCAGCACATAAATGGTCACAGATTTCAGAAGAGCTGAACCTCCATCCTGAGCTTGGTTTTTTTCTCTTTTTGACTACATTTGGAGTATAACTTTTTTTTTTTTTCAGTCTATGGACACCACATGGGATAATCTAGAATTGAAAGCTTTGCAGAAGTATGGACTTGAATACAAAGCTAGAAGTGCAGAATAATTTGGAATCTATGGAAAATTCACAGATCTCTTAACATGGTTTCTTTAGTTATTAGTGCATTTTAGGAGAAAAAAAATAGGGGATATTTTTGACATATAAAATTTTTGAWTTTTTTTTCCTCTGAATGATTTGAAAGTAATTCTTCAAGATACTAACCAGCATCTGAGCTATAAACTTCAGGCTATTTTGTTTATATTTATATCTGTGTGCTATGTATTTTTAAGGGAGTCTCCAGAGACCTCTGAAAAGGGTAAGAGCTCTGATTGACTCTTTGTTCCATTTTCAATGCAAGGTGACATGCATGAACAAGAAAAAAAAATCTCCTGTTACTGCCTTTGCATGGAACAATTCTTTGAAATGCGTATGGAGTGGGAGTTTCAAGAGCACTGAAAGCTGACCTAATCCAATATTGCCTCAGTGGGGATTTCATTATTGATAGAAATAAAACCCAGCAGTTTTTTTGAAGTCCTTGCACTCTGCAGCATCAGGCAGTCACCTTCCAGTCACCTCCTCCTATATGCAAGTCTCATACTCAGATAAGATGGCTTTTGGATACTCAGATAAAATGATTTTTATGTATATGTTTTGTAACAGGCCAAACCATGCAGTGTGACCAAATGATAATACACTAAAGGACATAATTTCCAGGCATTTCCATGCTCCTTGCAGTTTTCAGTACGAAGTCCAGGCCTTTAAAACCAGTCAACACATGATTGATCTGTAGGATCAGAGTCCCTGAAGGCCCCTCACAGAATGAAGAAGTATCACTCAGCAGTGGGAAACATCAAGCAGGCAGAGATGTGGCTAAAATATCTTTTTTTTCCTGTCAGTGCAGCACACTCTGTATCATCTGCCCAAACTCTACAGCTCAAGAGGCAGCAGTCAACTCACATGCTCAAAGGAGTCCTGCCAGACTACTTCAATCCAGCATTTTCCTGAAAACTGGACATCTTCTGGCAGTTTAACTCTGCATATGATGGGTACCCAAAAAGAAAACTTGCATTCCTGAAGAAGGAGTGTTTTATTTTCAGGAAAAGGAGGGTTTATTAAAAAAAAATTTCAAGCATTTCCTATAAAAACACATGCGCAAAAGAAAAAATAAGTTGTAATTATGGCACTTTTGCACAACACCAAAATCTTTGTTGGAGATATCTGAGTAGACACTCGAATCGGGATCTTGGTACTCCAGATTATGCAGTTTTAATCAAAATTGCTTTTCCTCCATGCATTTCTTTTCAGTGAAAAATTTTCATTCACTACCGAGATAATCACACAATAACAAAGCTTCTGCAGAAGGAAGATTCCTCAAGCTGTTGGTAAGAATTTAGCTTGAAATGTATTAAGCTTCTGTAATTGTTTCCTTCCAATAAACAGAAAATGATGCAACTCATCTCTGCTATGGGTCCCATCTGAGCGAAGCAATTAATTGAATATACAATTAGAAATCAGCAGGAACTGTCCAAAAGGTACTTTAGTGTTTTACTGAACACCATCTTATTCATTAATCCAGAGAAGTAGTGGTGCTGCTTTCTTAACTCACTCTGGATTCACTCACAGGAGTTAAATCCAGGATATAAGGGGAGAAAAAGGGTTTAACTTGGAAGGTGAAGACATCAAGTAATAGTAAATTCCACATGGTCACAATGCTAAAGGTTCCCTTGCCTTAGAGGGTCTCGGACAGGATAAATATTCAGTTCAGGAGAAAGCTAACCCCCTCCACAGCAGAGGGAGTACACAGACAGTAATTTAAGATGCAGCTTTAATAGGCCTTTCTGAGACTTGCCAGGGATTTCAAGTGCTGCTAGAAGCAGGCTGGTCTCCTAAGGGATGAGCCATAATTTCCAGTAAGCCCAGCACTCCTGACTGTGAAGCAGGACAGGGCTTACCATGCCATGGGTAATTATTTGAGATCACGAGCTGGTCACGAAGCTGCATCCCCTGGTCCCGAGCCCGGTCAGGGTGGCATCAGTAGGCACTGGGCAAAGCCACAGGAGTGGCCACAAGGAACAATCAGCCTTTTCCACCAGGGAAGAAGCTCCAGCTCCTGCTCTGTCTTGCACAGCTGGGCCTCACAGCCACAGCTGGAGTGTTTTCACAGTCCTGCAGAGAACTCAGAATGGCCAGAAGAAGCCTGAATCTGGCAGTGCCTCTCTCCTGGTTGTACAGAACCTACCCAAGCATTTTCAATTAGCAACACATTTCCACCACCCCCCCCCACCCCGCCCCCCTACAACAGCTGAAAAGCAGAGTGAGATTCATTCTAAAGCACATGCATTAAGCTGAAGAGGCGGAATACACCAGAGCTCAACCTGCTGCAATAAAAGCTGATGAAAATGAATAATCAGAAAGGGATGAGTAGATGTTTAAGTTCTCACTGCTGCCAAAAAAAAATCAGCCAGGGAGAACAGGTTAAGCCTCCTGTTGGCTTTTCGCATTCCACTTAGGGAAATGTGTTTGTTAATATTTAACAAAAAGATTTCTAAGTCTTTTATTAATTGTTCTGTTCAGAAACTACAAAAAAGTCAAACATATGATAGATTCCAAGAGATAAAATATGGGAATTCAAGGAAACAGATATTATTTTACAATTGCCTTGAAAAACACATCCTTCTTCCATCCTCTTTCTCTTCTCCAGTGAGGGGATTACCAACACCTGGCTGAAGTAGTATTTTTTATTTTGAGCTATTTTGAACTCTTGGTGGATATGTCAACACTTTAAAAGAAAAGCTGGTTCAAATAACAAAACGTATTAGCTGCCTTATGGCTGGATTTTTAAAAATCACACTTCTATCCCCAAGGGGAATGGTCATCTGGAAGGATAGGGAAGAGAAATCCTTTAGGATGATGGTTTGGGGCACAAATACAAGTCCATGTTAAGAGAAGGTCACTGCACACCAGGACAGGTACAGTACCCAGAACACCTCTCCAACAGCCATGGAGATGGGGAATAGGTATTTCTGGACAAAGTCTGATGAATTTTGCTTACTTGGAAGTATCAGCTAATGGAAACTCCACCATATGATTTTCTGAAGGAGGCCATGATTCAAGATAGCAGCTGGTTAGTCCATTTTATATCTGTGTTTCGAGGGGAGTGGCAGGAAAAAACAGCTTGTCCTTCCTATAACCTGGACTTCTTCCAATACTTACTAATCTATTAAGCTGAAGAAGAGTCAGAGAGGCAGCAAATGGTGAGATTGCTATCACCTCCTTCATTTTCCTCACTTCTAGATCAAAAGGTCCCTTACTCCTTAATTACAGGCAAGGGTGAGCCTGATATCAAGTTAGTATTCATGAAGCTGTTTCCAGGAATGGTTTTCCATAACTACCACATTTCAGGAAACTGAGTTTCAAAAAGCAGATGCGTTGCTTAAGTTTCAGCTCTCACAGAGGTGCTAACTCAGCTGCCTAGATAGCAACATGATTTTGAGGAAAATAACAAAAAGATGAAAGTAGTCAAGTTGAAAAAACAGCCAATATTTCTATATTCTGTAAAACTTCAGCTGTAACAGAGGCTTAGACCTTTGATTTTAGTAGCTGCCTCACACCAAACCTGTTATCTTAATTCCAGCAAAAAGATAAAAATACAACATTCATGAGCAAGAGTTCTTAGCACTATAACAAGGTCTGTGACAAAATTAGAGGTATTTTTATTCTCACGAGCACACCTCCCACTCCCTTCTCTAGGATTTTGCTTTGCTGGTTTCTGTTTTGCTTGTCTGATTTAGAAAGAGCTCCAGAGGCTTCCCAATCAACAAGGAGGGAAAAGTTTACATAGTTCGGTCACAAGTTCAAAAATTGGTCTTGATTTCCTCAAAAGGATTGTATCAAGAGTGATTTCAGTGCATACCTTTCTTGTAAAGGTATTTAATTTATTCTACTTACAAACATGGGACAATGATTCCTAGGCAGGTAGGGCAATATTCCAGCACTTCTGTCCCTTGTCAGCTCTATAATAAAATTAATAACTATGAGTATTAACAAATCATTTGGCCAGCCTGAAACAGTTTTTATTGAAGATGAACTGCAGCAGCTTTCAACCTGGCAGATTTGTGCAGCTTTAGCTATGCTATCAGGGAAATTCAGGGACTGGCAGTGGAAATAGAGGTGCTACAGGAGGGAATTTCACTAACAAACATTAAGATTTCAAAAGACTTCACTGAAAATATAGCAACACAAGCAATGACCTCCCTCCTGGATGTGGATACATTATCAGGCCCTTCCATGCAATGCCATCTTTCATATCAGTGATCCTACACATGGATTGCCCTCCTTCAAGACATCCAGAAGGCAAGCCCCACACTCCACATGGATGGAGTCTCTTCACTCCAACACTTCTGTCAGGTAACAGCCACTCTTATGTTCCCAGCTGTTGCGGCAGTTGTGGCCGCCGCCAGACCAGTTGGGGAGCCGCAAGGCCCAAGATCAGCTGAGGTTCAATGGTGGGCCGGCTCCAAGGTGTAGCATCTTTCCCCCTGGGTTAGAGTGAGTACCCACAAGTGACTATGTTTAGTTGGCCCATTGGCCCTCCACCCCTTTTTCTCTGAATATGTATTTCCCCCTGTTAATATGTATATTATCTAGAAGGTTCTGTGTACCCTGACGCCCCTTGGTTCTCTGTTCTTTGCCTCTCCCCCCTCCTTCCTCATTGGTCCCTGTATCGTCAGTCTGCACCCTCTCTGCCCCCTGGCCCTTACCGGATTGGACTTTGTTGCTTTGCCTGCCCCTTGTACCTCCCCCTATATAATCCTGGAACCCTCTCCCTTTGGGGTCTTTGGCCTCTGGAACCTTCCTGGAATAAATTCTTGGAATTCTATGTGAGAGACCCCTCCTGCTCCCTTATTTCCGATCAGCACTTCTGAGACTGCTAGTGTGTGTGTGCCTCCACCGCACTGGTGGTTGAGAGTGCTTGTGTGAGTGCCTCGTGGTCTCACCCGTGTGCCCCTGACGGGGATCAGCGACTCCAGGAGAGCCGGATCCTAACATGGGACGCTCGGGGAAGATGCAGTGTTCTCACCAGCGACACCAAAGCGGGACTGTGTCACCCAGCTGCTTGGTTTTGTCTTTTTGACTGCTCTTGCCACAAAAGACTTGCAGTGCTCTCCTGCATCCCTTTTTACCTGCTGGGCAAAAGGCTGATTGCTGGCCAGTGTTTCCATGGACTGACAAGTCAGCTAAAACAGATTTTGCCTCTCAAAAGCAGCATTTATTTTTGTTTCTCTCCTTTTCTCAACTGCCAGTTTTCTGGAAGGTAGAGAAAATTATTTACCCTTGAAGCCATTACTTCCTCATCAAATGTGGCTGCCTTTGTACAATGCAGTTATACTCACTGTATGTAAATGTGAACAGAGCCAGAATTGTAAATTTCTCCGATATCAGCCACCCATCACACACAGCCTGGGTCTTTCCTGCCCCCATAATTCCTTGGAAGCCATCTAGCAAACATCAAGACTGCAGACACCAGAAGGGACTCACAAAGGCCTCAGGTTCAGTCTTACAGAAGTGGGGAATACAACACCTCCAGATAGCCAGGGCACTGGCTGAACATGAACAAGCCAGACCTTATGAAACACCGGACGCAGTTTTCCTACAAAAATACTTGTTTTCCCCTTGTTCTTCTAATCCAATTATTTTCCCCACACATGGAACAAATAATTTCCAAGGGGTTGGAGAGCTGTAAGAGAGGTTCAGAAGTTAATCCTAAGTACTAGTAAAAATACCAAAAGATGACCAGCAAAGAGGCAGTTCCCCCCTTCTCTCCGTGTTCCCTCTTGCTCTCAAGGCAATGCTGGCATCCGATGAAATGCCATTTTAGCACATCATATTCCAACTGTTGTTTTCATGGATAATGTAATCTATAAAGCACTAAACAGCGCAAACTTGATGTACCCAATAAAAACCATACAGGCACCTCTTCGTCCCCAAGAAAGGCAGCTCAGTCAAATTCTGCCATAACAAGCAGCAAGGAAAATATTTTACTTTCAAATCCTTCCTCACCGAGTCCCCACATCATAGGTAACACACTAATAAAATGGAATGAATTATCAAGTGATGTTCCATCAGTGTGCTGATTGTACTTTTAACAAAAACATGGACAAAGATAACATGGGCTATGAGGTACATTCAGATTTTATCAGAATAATAACTAGAACACTCCAAAATCTCCACATTACCCTTTAGCATTGCCCTGTAATCCTATGAAACAGTGCCCACTTTATGCTTGGAATACCCATATTCCAAAAGAAAATTTTTATTATGAAACATAAGTTTAAAAAGAAAAACATGACTATTTTTTCCCCAGTGTCCTACACAGACAGTTGAATTATTCATATTTAAAGATGAGCCATGGATTTTGCTTTTTAAAAAAATTAATTGTGTCTATAGAACTTGCAGCTGGTAGTCTACAAGGAGAGACCTTATCAACACATGAGAAGACATATCCCCCCAAAATACTAGAACTTTGGAGCTAGAACAGCATAGGAAGTTGTTGTGGAAAGCTGATGACAGTTTTATTGTTCCAACACCTTAACTAGATTTTCAGTAATAAGATAATAAGAAAGAGAACACTGATCTGGATTTTTCAAGTTAATGGTGGTAATATCTTGCAGCTGAAATTGCACTGCGGACTGAGCTGGGATTCTCCTCTTGTCCTCCAGTGCTAAACCAAAGCAAACAAAAAGATTTCTCATTTCCACGGTGAGAGGACCATCTGCTGCCCAAGTAATAACCCAAAATAAAACAGTCCTTCAGGCACTGTGCACACTGACAGAATTCACCACTGCGAGCAGAGATGCCTTACATAAGGCATGCCCTTCTATTTTTTCCTTTTTCTTGCTATGCAGCTTTTCAGTGCTCCCAAAGGCTGTTTTATTTCCCAGACTCTCTTTAAGCAGAGACAATCTCATGTGAGAAGTACAAGTCTTTAAGGCTAACGTTACAATCCAAGCAGAAGAGCAAGTAATATGCAGAGAAACGATTTTCGAAGCTTTGACTCATTTTAAATGACACATTCATTTCTGCAATTTTCCTGCTATAAGCACATGAAGAACCTCATTCTGCATTCCACTGAACTCCTCAAATACCCTCAACAGTCCATGAACATCTGGAGTCCAAATGAATGCATAATTAATCCCTAAGGCTGGACAGCAAAACAGGTCAGGAACCATCCCTGCTTTGAAAGTCACTGTGGAAATCTTGCAGCGGGCACTGAAATCAGGCTGCACTTCACTAGTGGTTTTGTAACATGTTTTCTTTTCAGACCAGTTTGCCTTAACCAGCTCTTGCCCACACTACAGCACCGGTATAGCTGTAAGTGCAATGACCTGAACTATCCTGATAAAACCTACAATGCATAGGTCTATCCATCCCCAGTAGCAAGGCATTCCTATGACATTCTAACCAGATTCTTAGCATCTCCACTATCCCAAGAGTCTTCAGAGGGGCTGATGGCACTCAGCTCCTTGGGCTTTTAAGCCCTTCCTTTTCTTTCCACTGGGGAGGGGGGTGAGGGGGTGTGGATCAAATGAACAAATGAACAAAAAACCAAACCAACAAACAAACAAATAGAAGGAAAAGAAACAAGGAGTCAATGACACACACATGCTGTCCTACACACACACCCCCACACCCAAACAGAGGAAAAAAGCAACGGAAGAGCAAAGTTCTACAGGGTGCTGATCTGGAATGAAATGGAATTTGGAACAGGTAGTCATATTTGGCACTGTCAGCAAAAGCTTGTGAGCGGCCCGGTGATTCTCTGAGCCTTAATGCCCTTTTACACTTGTCACTTCAAAATGTCCCTGGAAAGTTCAGCTGTGCTGCTTCTGACATTGTTTTCCCACTGCTGCCAAATGGACTTGATTGAGAGATACATTTCGTCCCCTCCCAGTTCCATAAAGCACTAAACAATAAGGACATATTCCATTTGGCGTTCAAGTAGCATCTTTATGGTCCATGCAGATCCCTTTAAAGACAACCAACATAAAACAGAACTCTCTGTTGGAGAGCATGGAAATTAAAAACTATTGGATCTCCCAAATCAACTCCTATGATCCTCAGGCTGAAGGCTGGATTAGAGGGTCCTCACATGGTTCTAGCTGCATTCTCAGTACACCACTTTTATGAAGAAACCAAAGCTGTAGAAATTCCTCCGGCATGGCGTGGAATCCAGAGTCAGGCAGGACATTGTCATAGTAATGATGGCTGATAAACTTCCCACGCAGGTCCACTGAGAACGGCCAGAAGCCGTAAATTGTTACTTCCTCACACAGCCCAAGGGCAGCGCTGACCAAGAAAAGTCCTGTGGAAAGGCGTTTGGCGTGAATACCTTTGCTCTTCCAGAACTTGCCGATGTCCCGCAGGAAGTTGGGATTGGCAAAAAGGACTGCCTGCTTGGCACCAAAATCCTCCAGGGTGTAGTAGACGCGGAGGGAGGGTCCTGTCCCTGTTTTCATGGAGAAAGCTGGCATGTAGATGTAGCTGTGGTTATAGACCTTCACACTGTCCACAAAGGCTTTTCGGGACCACAGCAGATTCTGGAACCTGGAAAATCATAAGGAAAAATGAGTTGGTCACACATAGGTCTTCCCAGATGTTTCACAATCCACCTAAGGGCTGCTCTTCATACGTGTATTTACAATTCACTGCACACCTTGTCTGAGCCCAGAGAAAGTCCACACAAACTTCTGGCTCTCTGACACTGCCTCTCTTTTGAAAACAGGCACCTGAATAGACAGTTGAAAACTATCTGGTATCCTGCTAACTCCAAAACCTTTCTGATTTCATYTTTTTAAAAAAACCCAAATGAACACTGACAATATTCCATAACACTCAATCCTTTTTAGCAATATTTTTCATTTGTCCAAAAACCAACTTAGATTTTTCCGGTACGGGAATCTGTAAAAGAAATTTTCAAATCTGTGTTGTTCTTGTTTCTTAAAGGCAGACTGAAATAAGACTCCAAGTTAGATTAGGAGTGCGAGGTACATGTACAGATCATTTCTCTGATATGAAAACAGCATATTACAATTTGTTTATTTGTCAATAGCTATTTGCTAATGGCTGTTTTATTCCTGATGTTTGACTGACAAACTACTCCATAACCAGTATCCTGGACTATAAACTTTCCTGGCCATATGTTTCCTCCCCATCTTTATCACTTGACAATATCCAAAGCCTTCAGAGTGCAGAGCTTACTACCCTAAAAACAACTTCTGCACAAGCCTCACACACTCCTTTCATTGCAGCTGTGCTGCTCCCCTGCATGTGATCCCTAATTTTTTCCTCAGCTCCCAAATGCCCATCTTGCTTTTGTTGCTGCCTCCTGTCCCTGTTTCCTGCAGCCAAGGCAGATGTGTCATGACTAATTCCCTAGTCACACACCAGAAGAGTTAGAACAAGAAAGTTAAGTCAGCAGCACTGGATTTTTTTTTCCTTTCTCTTATGCAGGCAGAAATAGGTATAATAATATGTTTTTAAATGGTTATAAAGAGATCAATTTTATGTATAAGCCTCTTTGAAACTAACAAGAATTACACAAACAGGTTTAAATAGAATGCCAGATGACCTCAAGAATCATCAAACAAAATTTCAGCTGAAATGACTGAAAACAAAAAAACCCAAACAGCTTCAACAGCATTGAAATGTCTCATAATATATTCCACGTCTTTTTGAAGTCTTTGTTTTGGCAAAAAAACCCCTTGAAATATTCTTGATAAATTGAAAGGTTTTGTTGACATTTTTAATATGCAATATTTGGTCTCCTGATTTGCTACAAGATTCTTGCAAAACTTCCTGCATGTGGTATTAGAATGAAGCTGGTTTGAAATCTTCATTGCTTCTTTGCTCTGCAGATCTGCTCCTACTGCATGGTGCTATTTGCTAATGGAGACAGAGCCACTGGCTTCCAAGCAAGACATCAATTCAACCCCAACCTACAAAATAAAAATCAATAATTTCATAACTTACTGCATTTGGCATTCTTTTCTGTAGAAACAGCCAAGACACAGCTGAGTGTAGAAGGCCAGCCAAGACCAAGGTGCCCTGGCAGAAATTCATTGTCTGTCTGTACCTCTTCACGTGGGCCTCTCCCTCCACCACTATCAGACCTATGACTGTTCCCCAAAATAAGCTTTTACATCCTCTCTTCTCAAGGAATAGCAGGACAACCTGCAGATTATCAGATACAGGAGCTGGCTCCATCCCACCAGGCTTATTCTGTTTCCATCAGGACACTGTCACTGAGCGGGTAAAACAAATTAAAAAAGAAATCTCAAGTGTAATACTTTCAATATTCACCTAAGTGCTCAGACCCCCAGTACCCAAACATTGTTCTAATATCCCTAATCACTTTTGAAAGGTCCTAAGACCAACAGCAGGCTTTCAGTCCCCATAATTTGGGCCATTCACTGGGCATTGCAGGCTCAAACTTCCTTCCACACTAAAGGGGTGTTGAGCAAATGGCTTGATGTTGTGGGGTCTTTGCACCTTGGCTGAGGAAAGGCCAGGGTCACTGTCACTCCTGAAGCACTATGTCCTTTCCCACTTAGAACTAGTCCACAAATTTTACTTCAGAGGGCAAATAGTTGTGGTTACTCTAAACCTGCAACTTTCCAGCAAATTTACCATTCTTAGAAAAAACCCAYGCGGCTCAGGGTGAACACATTAAAATTCCTCAGTCTCAGAGGGCCAGAGACTGTCTCTGAATATTCATTTGCTATCATTGCCACAACATGTTTGCAATTCTTCTGGATAAATCTCCCCAAATGCCTTAAAGTAACGAGAATTGAACAGCAGAGCCATGAGAGCGGTGCATGGGAGGAACTCCGTGCAGAAGGGACAGCTGCATTTGTCACCCTACTGCTAACTGTCCTTCAGGAACATCATCACCTCCTGGAAACCCATGCCTCATTCCACTGATCTGGATAGCAGTGCTGGTAGGCATCCTGCCCAGTTCAGCAGATGGACATTATACAGGTGGCCAGGAGCCTGTGGAGAAACATAAAACATGCTGATTATGGCTGGGCTGACAGTCTAACAGCCAAAAAGCTGCTGCCCATCTTGAGCACCTCATGAGGGGACTAGTAGAAACAAATGAAAATTTCTCTTCCCTATTTGTAAAAATGGGAGCGCTCTCCAGCATTCTGACACTTTACAGGCTGGATAGAAGCTGAGAAATCTGGGGACAAATGCTGTGCATAAGCAAGTTTCTAGAGATGTTGCTGGAAGCTCAAGTGTGTTTTCCTTTAACTCCCAATCCAGACAGGGAGTCCTGCAGGCTTTGAAGGTACCATACCACACCCATCCCAGCAGGCAGCAAGAAGGCTACTCCATGCTTGACAGAGAGACCAGGAAGGCTTTTCCCCTCAAGCTTTGTAGTCCCCACAGGAGCACGACAATGTTTGTCTCCTGCTTGTCCTGGCATAGACACCGCCAGCCTGGTGCAGCCCTTGCATCCACATGGACACAAATGCTTTCACTTGCGCCAATTCTCACCCAGGATGAGGAACTGCTGGTTCCTGGTTAGTGCTGGCCTCTACTGAGCATTCAGTCCTCTCAGTGGCACGGCCCAGAAACTATGCAGCTCCACCACACACACACAGAGCTTCCAAAGAAATGCAGCAAATGATCTAGCCCTTTGCACAAGAGTGCATCTTGGGTGATGTCATCTCCCCAGCACAGCTTGGAGCAAGAAACAGTTGAACTGCTTTCAGGGTCCTCCCCTGACCTCCTGCAGCCAAGCTCACACAAATGTGTGGTGAGTTGCTAGCACTGGGATAAAACTGCAGCTGGAATCTTCCAAGTCCTGAGCAGTGCCTGGAGACTCCATGAGCAGCTTGGGAATTTGCAATGATGTGTTCCAGCAGCTCCATGGCAGCTCCACAGCCCAGAGAGGCACAAATGACTGTGAACTCTGGTGAAAACAGATCACAGCAGGTCCAGCCCAGACACTTTTATTTCTACTGCACTCATCAGTGGACAGTGAACAACTCAAATCATCAGCACCATATTTTTCCATCAGGTTCCTAGGAAAGATCAACTTAAAACCAGCAACTTTCAGCAGCATGTGGAAGCAGAGCTGCACAGATACCAGAGAAATAATTTCCCTGCTACCAGCTGGAGAATTCCCTCAAATGCTCTGCTCCACTTTTCCAGAGAGAAAGATTCATCCAAGAGAAAACTGCCATGGCACATTGTCATGACAGAACAATCAAAGACTTAAGAGCATTAAGTGTTTTGGGTTTTGTTTTTAATCTGTTTTTAATGTTCTTATTGATGTTCTTTAGCAGATATTCAGGGACAGGGCTGCTCTCTGGTACTGAGAGACAGTTCTCAGTAACCACAATGAATTTGCTGCAGTGACATTGAGCTAACTCTCTTATGGATAATTATGGCAGCATTCTCTTGCATTTTGGTTTCTCTTTGACCTCCTCAGAGAGTCGCTATCTCATGCGTGTGACGATATCCCAGGCACTGACTCTGTTGGCATCTGCAAACTCGCAAGTCCAGCATTCTGGATTAATTGGGAGTTGACTTATCAGAGGGTGTCATGGTTTAGCATAGTTTGAGTTTCTAGTTAAGGAGGGGCTCCATCAGCCACGGAAGTGATTCTTTTGCAAAGAGGTGCTTACAGCTTCCTCTAGACCTGAAGGAACCAATCAAATGGCTAGTTTGAATATTGGCAACTTTTTAAAGCCACTTAAGAAGCTTGACACGCCTCTGCGATCCACATTTAAGAACTAACAAACCCCGGGAAAGCTCTCTTGCTTCCAGCTTTTGGACAGGTAACTGGGGGAGGCCCATGGCCCAGTGGGGCTGGGCTGGGCCCTGCTCGGCCAGGCCTGGCCAGGTTGGCTGCGGCGCAGCTTGGCTAAGATCTCAGCCGCTTCTGCTTTGCTGGACACCTGGTGCAGCCCCCTCAGTGCAGGCTGGCCCCCACCTAGTTTGGCTGAAATTCATCTCAGGCCGATGCCCCGAAAGATCATGTGACCAAAAGAGATAATCGAATTCCAGCTGCAAGGCCCGGGTGAGATTAACTCTTTTAGTGCTGTAAGATTCCTTCAGAACAGATGAAGCCTGCAGACATCAATCTTCTCCCAGGTCAGAGGAAAGGGAAAGGTGAAGGCACRTGAAGTAAACACCATAGAGACYCCAAAGTCAGTGAAGAAGGAAGAGCTGAAATCCCGAGAGTGGAGAAAGAGGAGATGCTTCAAACTTAAAAGCTGAAATTCTGTTGTAAGGCTATGGTGATAGACTATGATACATCAAAGTACCCGTTGTAATTTCATGAAAGCATGGGGGGTTGAGTGTTCAAACTGCAACTGTGAGCAAAAGTACCTGTGCTGAAATCAGCAAATGTTAAAGTAGCTGTGATTTAATAAGAAACTTGAACAAAGAAAGATTAAAGTGGTGAAGACCCTTACTCCCAGGGAAAAAGAAGACCTCTGTTCCTAGAGATGAAGATGCTCCCAGGGATAGGTGAAGACAACTTTTTGCTTCTGAACAACTCATCCTTAAAATGATACCCCATTAGCTAAGATTGAACTCTCAAAAGCAGTTGTGGGGAAAGCTGTAAGTCGAGGGAAAAGACTTTCACATGCAAGCAGAGAACCATCCTGGGCGGCTGTCTTGCTATGACATTAAAGCCATGAAAGACTGTTTCTTGTGGAGATGTCTCCATAGCATGAGCAAGAGAAACTCCTCTCCCTAAGTGAACTGAAAGAGATTATTATTGAGGTGGTAAACTGACTGAAAATCTCAAGGGTTGTCTTTTTATGTTGTCAGTGGGAGAAGGGAGAAAGGTTGGGGGGAAGAGAAGTGTTCTGGAAGTTTAGTCTGACCTTTTTTTCTTCCTTTTAAGTCTGTTAATAAACTTCTTTATATTCTCTTAAGTTTTGTGCCTGCTTTGCTTTCTCCTAATTCTTATCTCACAGAAGCAAAAAAGTAAGTAATGGATATTTCAAACCAAACCACTATACTTAATTGGTGTTTCCGCCCAGTTTACRAACTGAACCCGCTACAGAGGGGGAAAAAAAYAAGTAATGAGAGGAACAGCTCAGATGCCAAAGAAATAGTGTATTATTTTAAAATTATGATAGATAGACCTCAAGGGAATAGAGCAGAAGGCGTAAAGATTTATGTTTGTCATGTCCCTACAACAACCTCACAAAAAGTATTTAGATAATTTGATGTCAGCATTAGCCAAGAATGATTTAGCAATTTGCTGAAGCTGTTGGACTCTGCTTACAGCTGGGGTCACAAGAAGTCAGCTTGCAAACACACATCTGAGCCTCCTCTGCTGCGACAGAGGGGTTGTATTGCACTCATTTCTCAGAGTGCTTTTCAAACAGCAGTGCCCTCCTCAATGCCCTGTGCTCTCACTCATACCAGGCTCTTCTTGATGATCTGCCCCCCTGGGGCTAGTGCAGACAATCTTACTGACACACAGACTGTGTCTCAATTAACAAATTGTTTCCATGTGCTCATTCCCCATGTGGGCACTTCTGGCATGCATTAGGTGCAAGGTAAACTTTCTACTTGTCCACATAGGGAGCCAGAATTGAGCACTTAAAGCACCTATAAATGGGCCCCCTTTCTTGTTTTATCTGAACTTTCCCAACTACACAAGCCACTGCTTACTCACCTTAAGGTCGAATCAATTATAATCCCATTAAAGTCAGTGGCAAAGCCAACTCTGATCCCCAGTGCTCTGTCTAACCTCATTTCAAACACCTTCAGCAGAAGGGATTCTCCCCTTTTCTCACTGTGGGTCCCTCCACAGGCACGATGGTCACCCACCTGAGAGCTCGTGGCATGGGTGGGGTGATGCTATTCCAATATTTTCCTTCCCCTTTGCCCTTCTTCCCTGCTGGCTCTTTATGGACCAGATGCTCACTCCTCTCAGGGAGTGACTGACTCCCAAACTCACTCCAGCTCATCCCTTCCGTTCATCCTGCAGCCTCATGAGACCCCACACTGCTTCTTCTTATGGACAGGGGCTTCCAGCCTCAAAGAGCCTGCTCTTCTCTGTCCTCTCTGATACCAATAATTAAAGACAAATTTGCCTCATTCTCCTTTTTACAAACCTTTTGAATGGTGTTTTCCAATGTAGGGATTCTGGGTACTTCCAYCATCATCTCCAAATACCCAAAGGAAGGAAAAAACACTCTTTCCAGTGACTTTCTGGGCCAATCTGTTTCTTAATGACACACTGTCCTTAGCACATGACCTTCAGAATAATTTGATGCATTCAGAAAGTCCAGTTAGACATGGCAGAAGTAAGTTTTAATCCCCATGAAGAGGTAGACTCCTTTTCTGACTGAATTAAGTATTAATTAGAGCTTTTTTGAAACCTCCACCCATTACTGCCCTTACTCTGTGGCCCTGGAAATACTATATATAGTGCGAGGGGAAAGCTGACAGTTTTTCAATGGAACACAGAGCTATCCTGTACAGCAAAGCAACGAAACATTAAAAACAGTGTTCACTGGTATTTTGGGACTGTGTGTGATCCTTTTTCTGCCAACTCAAATTAGAATGTGCTTTTAACAGCTACTCTTTCCAAAACCAGCAGAGCTAAACATCAATTCTTTCTGTTATCTGACAGCTTGGATCTTAGCTTTCAGAAGATGAGCTGCTCATCTTAGTTTGACTCTTTGAAAATTGTGGCTGCTGTAGTCACACACAAGTGGAAATAATATAAAAGGATAGGCAGAACAGCATGGATGCAAATTACTTGTATTGTTAAAATTGCTGCCTGGTATTTCTAAGTCTTCTGAATACTTCCAAACTCTTACAGCTGCAAATCAGGAGGATAGGAAAGTAGGAGAAGCAATGAAATCAGCTAGGAAAAACCCAAAACAACACAGAACTAAGTCTAATATCTTTGGCATTTAATTTCACTGGACTGCATGCCAGAGAGAGCTGAGAAGAAATATAAGCGGATCACACATGTCCTCAGGTTTTAATGGAAAAAGAATCACAACAAAGCCCAGACAGAGACTTCAGGAGATGTACTTTGGATTAAGACGGTGTCCCTA
Source organism: Parotia lawesii (assembly GCA_003713295.1). NCBI lineage: Eukaryota > Metazoa > Chordata > Aves > Passeriformes > Paradisaeidae > Parotia > Parotia lawesii. The sequence continues at coordinate 156,112 of RAHM01000214.1, forward strand.
ACACTGTCTGCTGTGTCTTTGGGACAGCAACCAAACAGGAACAGAACAGAGAAGCATCTCCTGCACACCCAGATCTTTCACTCAAATACATTCCAGACACAGGTCCCTGTGGATCACTGCCCACAGAAGCACTGCAGAAACACAAGGCTAATAACATTATGCCTTCCTGATAGTGCTGGCCTGCTGTACTTTGTAACCCAAATGTAAAACCTAGCAAATGATTGTAGTTATGAAAGACCTATTCATAGCTGAGAACACTTTTGCTGAGTCTTTGAGTTTTCTCTTTATTGTCATGACATCCTTCACACATTAATAATTTGCAAATATCAGTGAAGGTGACATTCAACTACATCCTCTCTTCAGCCTCTTAGAGCTCTCTCAAAAAAAAAAACAAAACTGGAAAGAGAGAGGAAAACAGCAATGTTTGAATGTGTATTCTTTGAAAAGGTGCTCTGTGCTACAAAAAATATAGACTGACTGAAATTATTTAAAACAGTAAATGCTTCAACAGGGATTATGGCAAGAACCGTAACTAGGACGGGCTCTCTTTTAAGTATATAAGGACCCTTTTTAAACTTTAGTACATGAATCACTGGTGTTCTCTGATATCAAGCCACAGCTGCAGCACAAATCCTTATTAAACACTGTCAACTAAAAGCTTGGTAAGAAAATAAGACATTCAGAGCCCATAGGAATATGTGGTGAATCTAAAATATTTAAAATCAGGTAAAATAAATTCACACAACTCTAAAATACATAAAAGAAGATCTCTGTATTTTTTTCTGTAAGCTGTTCCCACTGGGCAACCTCACCTGCATTCCTAAGGGAACAAGCACTGCAATTGAGCAGTGTACTAGCGGCCACCTGAGTATAAACAGAGGAGGTGACAAATTACTCTCGATCCAAATATGTGGCTCAAATGATAGACAAAAGAGAGAAACAAACAGCAGTTCAACAGACAAGGAAGTCTCTTCCAGTCCTTGGCACACAAAATCTCAGGCTATTAGTAAAATTCCTGGAAATAAGCCAGGAGGATCCGAACAAGCCCAAGGACTGCAGCTGTAGATCTTCAGAATAAAAATACTTTCCTTCCCTCTAATATCAATTTACAGCAATCTTGGTCCTGTTCAGTCATGCCTGGAAGCATTAGATGCTCCCCAAGGCTTCTAGCAGGGTCCAAGGTGTGTTGATTGCTGCACACTGGGTCTTTGAAAGAGTCTTCCTTCCCTTCTGCAACTCACACACAGACCCCTAAGGAAGACTAAGAACAAAACCAGTATATTTTCAACTGCACATCCAATATTTTCAGCTCAGATTTCCTGATACTGGTGTAGTTTGTCAATGCAGTAACCCCAGTGAATCTTACTTCCAAATATTTGCCTAATCTGTTATCCTCTGCATCCTCCTAACCAATTATTTTACCAATACTTTGCCTCTTACTTCATGATTGCCTCAATCCCTTTGTCAAAAGCCTTTTAAAAATTCAAATATACTCTACTGGATATCCACATGCACCTAATCAAAGAACCTCCAAAGTTTTACAAGAGCACATACATTTTCCAGGTGTTCACTAATATTATCTTCTACTATAGTCTCTACCAAATCAGCTAGAAGAGATGTTAGGCTTACAGATACACTTGAGCTATTTTTAATTTGGACTGTTTTTAAACACTGATCCCATTTCTAACACCCTCCAGTCTTCAAGTATGTCCTAGGTTACAATATAGATGTATTTAAGTATTCTATTACCACCAGCTGTGGGCCATTAGCTGTTATCGCCTGCTAATGACCCACCCCTGATAACAGACAATGAGGCCATCAAGAAACCACCACATGAGTCATGGACTTATCTCATCCTATTGCGAGATGCTCCACCCAGGAGGGAGGAGCCAAGCATTCCCACCTGGATATAACCTGCCCTTAGAACTGCCTAACTCTGCCTTGTCTACTGGGTTACCAGAGGACAAGAGCTACCACTGGTGCTTCATGCTGGAGACTAGACCTTCCATAGGATCATCACTTCGACTGAACTACTTCATTTGGACTGCTAACAGCACCCTAACAGGGTGTCAGGTTGTATCTGACTTTGTCAGTGCTTTTCCTTATATTATTTCACTTATTTCTAATTTTTTTTCCTATTAATTTTAATCCTGACTTGTGATCTCCCACTGGTTTGCTTTCAAACCAATACAAAGTACCAAGGCAGTTTTCAGTGAAGAAGTACACACACTACTCTTCTTTCATGGGTGAGCCCAGTTCTGCCTATAAATTCACATCCATCCTGTATCCATACCATAAATTCACTTACAATTATCTCAGTCTCAGCCTGATGAGCCTCCCCATGGGCACAGGGGATGATCTCAGTGTCTTCCACAGTGAACAAAGATGCAAATAATTCATACAGCCTCCCTTTTATAGCTTGTTTTTTATAGCTGGCCATCAACTGACCACACACACACAGCAGGTGGGGGYGGGTGTTTTCTGCTTCTTTTTGGCTTATGCGGTTGCTGGAAAGAGGTTGTAGCACTAGGCTTTCATCCCTCTGATTAGTTGTTCTTGGAAAGTTTTTCTACCTGCCACATAGATAAAATATTTAAACAGCCAGAGCTCATTACAGACTCAATATCCTTTGGAAACAGCTCCAGCTTTTGGTAGGATGTTTCTCTGTTTCCATTAATTTCCTTTTTCTCTGTCCTTTAGTAATGTCAACTTCCTGTTACCTTTTCTTGGTAAGAAGGCTTGACAGATGCTCCTGGCACTTTGTCCAATATGATACCCTTAGGAGGGTCCATTATTTTGGGTAGATTATCCAGAATATTTTCTAAGATGCTTCTTGGTGTTTAAGGCTGAGAATACTGCTTAAACTTCCTTTCAACACAGTCAAACTGCCAAGGTTTCCCCTCAACTCTTAGTACTGCCTGTACTCAATTTAAATTGCTATAGCTGCAACACTCTTGACCAAAATAATAGAATAGAATCAAAGTACAGATAGCTGAAATATGCAGGAGCTTTTTCTAATATCTTCAACTATTTTGATATCTGTGCAAGTTCTAGTTCCTACACCTTTTTCCCTCTCACTACCTTCAATTAAAGGAGACACAATGTAAAAGAAGTAAAAAGCAACCTTTTCTTTCAAGGTAGCAGGAAAGAAGTGCTATCTGCTAGGACAAAGTGGTACTTTTGAAAGCCACTGAGTGCTTTAGAGCCATCTATGCACTGCCTGAGGAAAGTGGAGCAGAACATTCAATTCCCTATTTCTCTTAGTTTCCAAATGCCAGTGAAGATTCAGTGGCAGAGATATTTATATTATTTAGGAGGAACTTGATAATTGTGGTTGGTGGTTTTCCCCTATCACACATCTGAAGATGCTATGGCTCCTTTTTTTATATAATATGCCATAACTCAGATGTGGCCCCACCTTCTCACAATCTGAAATACTATGCCAAAATACCTTTCTCCCTTTTGCTCCCTATCTCAGGGAATGGTCAATCCCAATGAATTGTCAGAACTGGATGGAGCTTGACTGCAGAAGACAGCACTGGCACTTCTTTCAGATTCAGGCAGCACAAAAATAAGCTTTAATATTCAGGGTATTCTGAGTTACAGTAGAAATTCTATCAAAGGACTTCTGACAATCACATTAATACTAAATAAGTTCCACATGCTTTATGGGATTACAATAAACAGCAAAGATACAAACAGAGATTCAGCCATTATTTTAAAGTATTACTGACTAATCAAGCAGGAACAAAAGCTACCATTAGTGCCTCGGCTCCCTGAAGCAGCAGTAACATATTACCTAAAAAAAATTTAGATGTGGAACTAAAAACCAGGCTAAGGGTATTTTTGAGGGAGGAGGGAGGTATGGTCTGGGGTCTACAGCACAACTCAGACACAGGAAAAGAGAATACCTTAAGGGCACCCATTAGTGAAGGCCAAGGTATTTTTCAGATTAGTCCAAATTGCAGGTTTGAAAGTAGCTATAAATGTCAAGTCCATCAGCAGCTCCAAAGAACCTGAGGTTGGCCATGAATTACTGGAACAGTCACAGCCATAAACACCCCCTTGAAGAATCAGTCACACTCCCAGAAGACTTCCAAATACTGGAAGGATCATTCAGGGATGATGCCTGACAGACCTTTACATCCCCAGCAGCTCAGCACACATATTCCTAAAGCAGCAACTCAAACAGCACAAGTGGTGAAATCCAGCTCCATGTTTTTACACACAGGGGCCAGAATAATTTGTCCAGTGATGTGCAACATTGGGAAGCTCTTGCTGAGGTTTTTATCCACATGCTTTACCCAGATAATGATTTGGAAAACAAATATAGTTTTTAACAAGCTACATATCTTTATCTAAATTTGTCTCAGGGCCAGAATTTCCCTTCCTTAATCTGCTACTCCAGCAAGCCACAGTGCACAGTGCTGCTCTGCTTCACCAACCTAGGCAGTAACCTTACACACTCCAGTAAATCCAGCACTTTGCTTGGAATACCAAGTCCTCTTTAGACTGGTCTTACTTGGTCTAAAAATCAGACCATTTTTTCTACTTTCCCCCACAACTACATTTTTATGTTAAAAATGACCAACCTAAGAAGCGCTGTCAAATGTGGCGAATCCTTTATTTTGAATATACTTTGACACGGAGTAGAAATACGATCATAAAGATCCTGTCTTGAGTCTTTAAATTTACACAATTCCCCTGGTATCAGTGCATGTACACCAACTTTAATCAAATTAGGATATAGCTCAGTCTTGGTGATGTCATATGCCAGATACTTAAAGTTTCAGGGACCACCAGCACACTGCATTATTCAAGGAGCAGGCTGTGAACATACAACTAAAGACAATGACATCATCTGGATGCACAAGGCTATGGAGATGTTAATTCAGCATAATCATTTGCATTCCTGAACCAGGTTTAATGTACCAGGAAAAATGAGGGATGGCAGCAACTGTGCTGGAGCATGAAGTGAGAAAAATAAGTGGAGCACCAATGCTCTGACAAAAACAGTTCTGTGTGTTGTGTTCCAGAAGCCTTTCCCAGTTCCATTTCCAGCTTAGTGGGCCTAGGAGCATGCAGTGAAAAGTGAAACAATTTGCCTGAGGGCATGCTAGTGTGCCTAAGGAATTTCCTTTCCCAAAGCCAGTCAGCAAAAGCACTTCAGCCAGAACAAGCAATCTCATTCCTAGCTTGTTTTTCCCAATGCCACCTCTGCATTCCCAAGTGCTGGAGCACCAGGTACACAGGAGGCAGATGATGACCTAGTTCAGCTGCATAAACCAACCTCCCCAGGTCCCTTGAGTAAGCCCAGCAGCTGGATCTTTTTCAGCACAATCTAACTCCAATTGTTTGGGAACAGCTCGTTTTCATGTAGCAACACTTAGATTTCCCCAACGGTCAGAGAACAAAGGATCACCTGGGTTTAGGGTTTCTGCTAGGGCTGGGTCAGCGACAGATGTTCTGGCAGAGCAGGGATGCCACAAGGGAACCCAAGGAGGAACAGAGAGGATGCAAAAGGCTGCTTGGAAATCCTGCAGTGTCAGCATTGTAAGAGATGCTGACTTCAGAAGGCTCTTTACAAGCTTCCAGCAGCCCTGAAGTGCTTCAAAACATCCTGTAACTACCACAAAGCCTGGGATAAAGAATGAAATGCTAGACTGTCAGATGCTGAAAAAACAAAAATAAAACGAGCGGAAGAAATTAGGGATATCACCAMTGTCCTCTTGCCTCTAAACTATGATGATATTTGCTATATAAAAAGCTCACAGATGATCTTAAGCAGCTATCTGTGGCTATACTGCAAAATCTATGAGTAGATTCACAGTTCACACTCTTGACATGGAGAAAAACTTCTTGCTCAGCCCAGATGCAAAGAGCATTTTTCTTTCAAAGTCAGATGTACAGACAACCGAGCGCAGCCACACCATCTTCACTGTCTAAACGTTGTTCTAAAAATTCTTCCTGAGAGAACAGCAAGAATTTGTGCAAGTTCCCATTTTCAGGACAACGGTTTTGTACAGCCTTCCCGTATAACAGCTGGGGACACAGTGCTGTGATCCTGCTGAGAAACGGATTGTCCCCTTTCCATTCAAAAGGACCTTGAAGCCAGCAGAAGAGCTACATTCCCAATTGCTCCAGATACTGCCTGCAGGAAAAAAGCCAGGATGAGGCCACTGCAGGCTGGGGATGGGGCAGAGCAGGGCTGTATCTAGCTGTCAGCTCAGGGAGGCAGGACCCAAGGAAGGACAGTAACTCAGTGCCTCACTTTGAAGGATCACAGTAATGTATTCCTCACAGGAGGGGAGTATTGTATAATACTAATTACAGCACAATCTGTGCACTGTCCACAGTTTTTTACTTTATTTTTACATTTACACTGACTATAGTGCTATAGGCTTTCACATGCTTTCTACTTCCATATGTGCACAAGCTCCCACTTAAAATATCCTGCTTGTCATCCTCCTGAATTACATTTCCTTTGGGAAAGCTCCCACAAAATTCAAGTAGGCACCTTCTGATTTACTGTCCTGATTTGGAAAAAAAGCCCTCAACTTTCTTCTGCAACATTCTAACACTTGAGATCATGTTTTGTTTTCAGATATAATTGTGATAAATTAGCAGCCCATTCCCTCCACATAAAAACTTCATTTAAAAAAAATGGTTGCCATGTTTGAAAACAAATTATGATAAAGAATAAAAATCTAGGATCACAACATTCAAACCCACATTTAAAAAAGTTATGTTACCAGTTCAACATTTCTGAATATACAGCAATATTTTACATAAAGCTCCCAAATAACTTAAAAACCAATTTGCAATAAAAAACTCCCTATTTACATTTCTTTAACATTATCCCTGAGCATTCACAGCTAAGCCATAACGTAACAAGAAATCCAGTACATAAGAATAGCTTATTAGAACCATAATGGAAGAAGTTACTTCCTCATTTTCCTTCCGCAAATCCTCATATTTCAGTGCCATAAAACTTTTACGCATCTGCACTGCTGTTTGTGTGTTTGATGAAAGATTAGTGACTGTCATTAATGAAGTACACATTAGCTAAAAAAATCAATGAAAGCTGAAGAGAGAATTTTGCTAAAGGTTTTTCACCTAGGAAAATTCTCTCTGTGACCCACATGTCAGGAATTGGCTAGAGAAGTAAATAAAATCTCTCCAATCTATTTTTCCATCTTCATCTATTCTCAAAGTTCCTTGAAACTGTTATCATTATTTAATAGCTACTAAAATAAGATGCAGAGATCCAGGTCCTACTTTTTATTCATTCTGGGGCAATTTTTCTGCCATGAGAGCCACATTATTCTCTGCCCTGTTGAATTGTACTGTATATCCCGACAGCTTGGTTTGCCCCATCCTGCTTTATCTTTCAACAGTACCATTTGGTTCTTTCTCAGCACAATGATGGCTTTTGGAAGGTTTCCTCTTCCAGAAACAGACCAGCTATTGTGGAAAAAGGATGAAAACAAGATGAAGAATTCCAGTGGATCATCTTTAACCTACTAAATTGCTCCTCGTATCTTGAAAACCACTGTCCTTTCACTGTTTACTCTTTCAAATCAGGAATTAAAAAAGCATCATTGCCAGAGGCAAAAAAAACAACCCAAAAAAGAAAGGAGACAGGGAGTAGAAATTAAGTATTAGGGTGGCACATTTATAATTTAATTAATTAATTCTGTAGAAGTTCTTGCCTTTGGTACATTCCAGACCAGATGGCAGAAAACTGCTTAAAAACCTGATTAAAACAAACTTCCTCAAAAAGAGAGTGGCTGAACTTAATAGGAAAGTGATCTGTGGCATTTGCTATGATACCCAAATAAACCAGCCAGAACCAATTTCAATCATTCAAATTTTCACCAAAAACTACATCCCAGAGAGGGCTCTTGTTCTGCAATAAAAAAATCACTTGCTGACCTGCTGACCTTGCTGACTGACACACTTTTTTTTTGTTTTTATACTTGGACCTATTTTATATTTGCTTCTGGACTTTCAGTTATCACCATTGCAGACCATTTAGAAAAGGTAAAAATCAACTAATTTTTTTAATTGAAAAAAATACTATCCTGAGAAGAACTTGTAAACTGCTTTTGAAAATACAAAAAAAGTAAATTTTATTTTTAAATGAATAAATTACTCTTCTGAAAAATGTACCCCAAAACTCAAAACACCTTTAAAAGTGGATTTTGCTGTATTAATACTGTGGCTGGGGGAAACCACACGCACATCTGTGATGATCAGTGTATAAACAGGGAATGTTAATGAACAAACAGTCCTGGTAACCCTTGAACTGCTGAACTCAGATGGAAGCTCACCCATGCTGGTTCTGTGACAGGGCACATACAGCCAGATACATCCTCCCAAGTATGTTCTATCTTCAGTGAGACCGAGTGAAAAAACACTGCATAAACCCCATGTCTCATCAGCTCAGCTGGAGATCCAAAAAAGCTCTAATGTGAGAAAGGGAAAACAGCCAGAAGCAGCCATTAAAATGCAAATAGGAATAAACAGCTTAGAGATGGAAACATGAAAAACTCCAACGTAGTCTAGAAACAGATGCCATCAAAGAAAAGAGACTTCTTTCAAACAAAAGGGTCTGATCCCACTTCGACAGAGCCCCAAAAGAAATTTCTGTTTACTTCAGCATACAGGAACACACAGCACAAATCAAATAGGATAAGAATTGTCTGGAAGTGAAGCTGTTATTTGATGAAAGAGGACTTACAATCCACCTACATCATTGTCATAGCAAGAAACTCACTGGGATGAAGTTATCTAAATCTAACAAAGATTAATTCAATATCATCCTGATATAGATCCCAGAAGCACTTTTGAGATTATAYATATCACATTAGCTTGAGGGATTGCATTTACCCTTGTAAATTCAAGGGATGACAGATGGGTCTATTAGGCACCAGCAGTGCACCCTGAACATGTTACGACAAGTAATCTGCTTGCAAGCAAGGAGTAATTCCTTCTCTAATGCCAGGATCTTACACTGAACGTGCTCCTTAGACAACAAAATTATTGATAACAAAGCAAAGTCTGCTTTGTTTCTGCAAGTGCAAACACTGACTACATCCAAATCCCCGTGCTGTGCCTGAAGTGGTGAGGCTGCACCTCCTGTTGAAAGATGGTGGTCATTGGATGTGGTTACACCACCCTATTTGGGACTAGGGAAGTGTGTGTGGCACAAGAACAATGGATGGAACTTGCTGCCTGGGCAACGCTGGTGATGTCATGTCTGACTCCAGTGGAGTCACTCCAGGACTTTCCTCAATTAGGGCACAATGACCTCATGAGCAGCATTTTGAAACATGCACTCTCAGGGGAAGGAGTAAAGGAAAGGAAGAAGGACTTTCTTCAAGCCTTTTGAAGTCAACAACAGTCTACCAGCCTCAACTAAACCCTGTGCAAGAAACAAGCCACAATCCCTGAAGGGTGACCACTCAAAAAACTTGCTTGGCCTTTAAATGCTGAGGCCCATAAATAAATAATGAAAGGACATGTGTGGAGATGTCCATCATGCAGGAAGCAACTGGAATGATGAAAACAATTTCCCCACAGTGCAGGGAAAACACTACAGCTGCAATTGTGGATAAAAACAAAGCCACATCAGCACAACCTTAAAGTCTGCTTATATAGCACAAGTGCAGGTGGCCAAAGACCAGGTGTCTGACCATTCTTAACTCCCTGAAGCAATGTCTTGCCTAGCAGATGGCCCAGCCTTTTGCCTTTTCATAGTTAACACATTTCTTGAGCTGTTTAACTTCCCTCACTCTGCAAAAGAAAAAAAAGAAAATTGCACTGTGCAAAATCATCTTTACCTTGGAGTACTTTGAGAAAGTTATGAAACGAGGTGGCTGCATGGACTTACATCAGCCAGCAGATGCTAACTATTTAAACTGCTCATCATGCCTTTGTTGCAAAGCTGGGGTTGCAAGAAAATAAGACAAACAAAAGGCAGAGACAAAAAAGATGAAAAGGTTATACTGATCACTCAGGAACAGGCTGAGGTCAAAGCCATGGAAGGATGCTTTGGGAGGTGCAGCCTAAAAATGAAGGAGCAAATTCCCAATAAAACATTTAAAGACAATTATGTGGAGAGAAATGTTTAAAGCTAACAATGTGCAAACCACAAGGGAGTCACAGATTGAGTTCAGTTTATGAGAGGGTGAGAAAGACAAAGGTGACCTAATGTGACACAGGTTTATACAGAAATATAAACACCTTTCAAAAATCTCTCCACTGCCTTCTCCAGGCTATGAGTCCAGCCCAAATGAACAGGGTTTTCATGCTTTTCTAACATCTGTTAGCAAAATCTTTTCTCTCTCTTCTTAATGAACATTAATCTAGACCTCAGAGACCACTACTGTCCCTACCAGCCACCTGCTGACCCAATGTGGCACAGTCAGCTCCATCATCCACCTTGTCGTATTCCCTTACTTCCAGGATCCCAGGGCCACTCAGCTGAGAGCTTCATTAAGAAAAAGATTTGCTGGTGCCTGTATTTCTGTAAAATTGTTCATGGTGAATTATGACRTTCCTTGTTTTCTAGTTTTATCACTATTACCATGCTCAATAAGGGTGTTTGAAATGGTTGGTATGATATGGCCCCAATACAGGCTCTGCAAGGAAAAGTTTACAGTTTAGGAAGGAAAACAAAGCAAACTGATAAACACTGTTGAGAAACCAAATAATATCAAAGAAGCATATCTCACACATTATAACTAAAGCCTCACAGAATATGAGGCTCAGGTATTTTTATGCTCTTTTATGACCCAGCAAAAACAAAAGCCAAGGGAGTGGCTACACTCTAAACCCTCTAAAATACTGCAACTACAGAGACATGTGAAAAACCACATTTTTAGGAGGCTTTGCAAAGAACTTTTCATACCAGGGCTTCTCCAACAGGTCAGGTGTATAGCAGGACAGTTTAAGCCCAGCTGTGTATCTGCTGTGTTCGTGTATGTGCTGTGATAATGTGGTTTGATGATTACAGATGGGGACCTGGCCCAGCCTGTGTTTTTACACATTCTCTACTCCCATTAATCTCTTGGAAACTGCTGCATGGATGGCCAGAAGAAAAAAGACAGATGAGGAGGAAGGAAATGTATGTCTTGTTATGGGATGTGCTCAGCTCCTCAGAGGAGGGGCCAAAGGAAATTCACGCAGGGAATGAAGCCTCTTGAGGAAGGGTAGCATGTTCAAACACTGTAAGTGGAAAAGGAAAAGATTAACCAGGAAGAGGTAATGAGGGACTGACAGGTCATCACCAAAGACAAGGACAAGGCAACTGGAATGGCAAATAAAAGGAGCAGCAGAGCTTGCAGGCTCATTGCATTGTTGTTAAATGATTTAAAGGCCAGAAACACGAAAGAAAAAAAAATCAGTCTGTTTCCTATATGCAATGAGTGGGACTCACTGCCATTTAAACACACTTTGTTATCCAACATCCATGCTGTTCTCCACGGAACCACATGGTTCCTACTAAGAGCTGAGTTTAGCAAGGAGTAAAAACGTCCTTTGGAGGACCCTGAAGTCCCTTTGCCACATCAGTGAGAGCAGCTACAGCTGCAAGTGCAGACAGTGTCTGCCTGACCTGCCTCCCTCACGCTGGAGGGAAACCAAACAAACAAAACCTTGAGAKAATCTCCCATCTGGTCAGTCCTGCAGAGCTTTCCTGAACAGTTTTAATGGCACAGTAACAATTAATCATCCCTTTGATCCAGACACTATCTCTCCACACCACAAAACGTCTCAATACCTTCATTGTGACTGACTGCAAGGATTTCCCCTCATCAAAGGCCAGGCAGGCTCAGGACGTCCTCTATCATTAGGCTGATAAGGACAACATCTTTGTAGCTAGGTGATGAGGAGACACTGATTTTTGGTGGCTTGCTAGAGGTTTCAGGTTTTGATGCGTGAACAACAGTGAATCCACACAGGCTGCTTCTGTTTCCCATTTCGAATCTTCTGGATTAATCTGCAGAGTGCTGAAACTCACACCTGCATCCATGCTCAAACAGATGCTGGAGGTTTAAAATTCTGGAACATCCATCGCAGAGGAAAGCTCTGGGGAAGAAAAAGCAAGCCTAGCCATTACCTCAGATACCTAATTCTGCAATACTTGGATTTATAAATACATAAATGAATACTCTGATTTAATTTCTCACATTTCATTCACTGGTGAATGGGAGTTGCAACCATGACAGCAAGAGCATTTATTTTGCTTATGGGAACACTAGCAAAGTAACAATTAAACTGAGGCAGCTGAGTAACATGCTTCCTTTCCCACAAACCTCTCCAAAGGACCTTTGTCAATTGACTTATAGCATAAAGTAAAATCTCATAATGTTTCCTCATAAATTATTTTGTAGCAAGCTGTGTTGGTTTTGCATGGCCTGGTTTTTGGTACCAGGGGGCCACAGAGGTGGCTTCTGTGAGAAGCTGCTGGAAGCTTCCACCACGTCCGGCAGAGCCAATCCTTGATGACTCTGAAGATGGACGTGCTGCTGGCCAAAGCTGGGCCAATTAGAGATGGTCGTAATGCCTCTGTGGTAACACATTTAAGAAGAAAATCAAAACAAAGAGGGCACAGTTTTTCCTAGCCAGAGAAGAGGAGGAGGCGAGAACATGTGAGGGAAACAACATGGCGACACCAAGGTCAGTGCAGAAGGAGGGGCAGGAGGTGCTCCAGGCGCCGGAGCTGAGATGCCTCTGCAGGCCGTGGTGATGACCATGGTGAAGCAGCTGTGTCCCTGCAGCCCATGGGGATCCACGGGGGATGCAGAGATCCACCCACAGCCCATGGGGGAGGKGCCCACGCCAGAGCGGGTGGATGCCTGGAGGAGGCTGTGCTCCAGTGGGAGACCCGGTGGAGAGACGGGGGCCCGGCTCCCAGGCTGGAGCAGCCTGTCCTTGGAGGACTGCACCCCGTGGAAGAGTGACCCATGCCACAGCGTGAGGAAATAAGCTTTAATCATCTTTGAGATTTCAAACCTGTCTTGGGGTGATTTTATGACAATACCGTATTTCCCTTCATCTGCTTTATGCCCAGAAATGGGTCCCGCAGCTTTAAGCTGGGTCTGAGGAAAAGGGGGTGGGGGGGAAGTGAGGCGAATTCTTCAGCGTGGTTTGTGTTCAAGGACTCACACACTCCCCCATATTGCTTGGCTCTGCTTGCAGCGGGAGAGAGATTTTTTTCCTGCTTCTAGACAGCTGGGCTGAGGCAAAAAGTTTTCCCAGGACTGCATACTGGCACACCGAAATCCTCCAGAAACTTCTTCTTCTGGAACTATTCGGCCTAGCTGTGATCCGAGAACCAGATCATTGGACCCCGTGAACCAGTGGGGAGGCTGCAGGGATGCCGCATCCCAGCCCCAGACCTTGGGAGGGGCCGAGCCAGCTACAGAGGGAACTCTAAATCCACCAGCTTTCTCCGCAGAGAGGAGGTTTATTATCTGACATTATTCTTTCCTTTTTTTCCTGTGCCCTGCGGGCACTTTGTTTGTTAAATAAATTTTTTTTTTCACTTTCCTCCAAGAAATTCCTTTTGCATCAGTGGAGGGGAGGGAGTGCTGAGACCTACCTTCTGTGGAAGAGATGTCCCTTCCAGGGCGTTTCCCCCTAAACTTGTCTCAAACTGAGACAAAAACACAGCTTTCACTCTCAGATCTCTTGAGCACACATTCATAGACCTTCTTTCATTTAATCTGTACTGAGACCAAGGAGAAGTGAGTGAGAACAGCATGTAAAGTCCAAGCAGTTCTAATGCTTTCACCTTCATCACTGAAACATTGCATAAAATATTTCTTTCCTGGAGGTAGATTTACGCCAGGATCAAGACAGACACACCATCCCTTTCTTTGTGACTCTGCTAAATGTACCAGACTTCTTACTCTGGCCTAGGGCTGGGGGAAGAAAAGGCTGCTTGTAACAGAGAAGGAAATAATCAAGGACCTTGAGCCCTGTTTGGGTCCTGGAACACACTGAATCATGTGTTTGCCCCAGCTTATCAGGGCAATAAAAAAAAAATTACATTTTCTTTTTTGTGAATGAGAGAAAATTTTTGGTTATCTGGGGAAAAAACTCTTGATATTGAAAACAGCTTTTTCCGATCCATTTTTAGCTGGCATGGCTGTTGTGTAATTCAGAGATCAACTTCCCCCTTTTGCTGATTTAAAAAAAGCTTTACTGTAAGCTCTCCCTCTCATTCCATGCCAGGGAACTCTTAGAAAGATCATCTAAGCTTTTGCAGTGCTGAGGCAAACAGGCTGATGCCACTTTACTGAAAAACTTATCCTCTCTGTGGAACATTCAAAATTGTGGACTATAATGTTCCCTCCAGATATCACAGTGTGGCCTAATCCGTCCTTCTATCACTCTCTGAACAACTTGAAATTCCCTGCAGATGTGCATTTTTTCCCCACAAATCACTGCTGATTTCTCACTTTTAAATGCACTTCAGGGGTGATTCTTTATAAAAGCCACAGGTTATTATATTAAGAGACACTGATGCTGGCAGATGTGACTGTCTGCTCCACAAGAACAATCCTCCCAGGTTTGATGTGTGACTGCAAGGACAAGACAAAAGGATGCCTCTTTGATAGGGGTTACAATTCACAGTGGAAAGTGAAACAGAAACTGTTGGAGGAATTTTCAGAATTGCTAGAGGGTCTGACTCACATTCATTGGGATGATTTAGAATGTGATGACCTGTTTTCCCAAGTGTTTGTTCTCACCTTCTCCTAGGGGTTACTACCTCCAAGGAAAATTGGGAAAATGAAACTTGTGAAGGCTGGTTCAACCCCAAGGTCTGCAGCTTTGCTAAAGCCACACTTGGAGATGAATTGAGCTATGGAACATGCACCAAACTCCACAAATTCCATCTCAAATCAGTAGCAAGCAGCTAGGAATGAGGCACTTAAATCCATGTACAGCATTGGGTAAATAAATACACACGTAAGGCATAAGGCCCTTGTGTGTCTATGGAAAGGGGCCAGAAATTCAAAGTTTACCTGGAGAATAATTCTGAGAGGTTTTACCAACTAGTGTAAAAATGCTTTTTCTGAGGAAATTATTCATCACCCCTAATTTAGTTGATTATCTTTTAATCAGAATTTTTTAAACATCAAAAGTTAAAGACGCAAAACTTTACTCATTAGCTCAATTTTACATTGTTAGAACAGTAAATAAACAGGAAAAAGTATTTTCTTATTTCAGAGCAGAACTGAATAACCAGCTGGTGGAGATTAAGATCTCCTGATGTCCTACAGGGAGGATATAAATTCCTGTTTAACTTCTGCTAGAACAGGGTGAAACAGTAGGTAGGCACTGCTGCCCCACGTGAGCTGTCTGTCTGTCCAGCTCAGCCACCAGCTCTTGCGCTTCAGATGTTTGCTCTGTCTGAGCCTACGATTGCCAGGTGTTACTTTCAGTTCTCAGTGCTCAGCTAAAAGATTTGTATTTTTTCCCTCACATTTTGACCAGGTAAAATTGTTCTCACTAACAGTGAAGCTCTGAAACTGCACCCATGCTGGACATTTACATCCAAGGTAAAGGAGCTTTTCCTCATACTCAAACTGCTCCAAATGTCCCCTGGCAAAAGCAAAATGAAGCAGCAGTAAATTAAAAATGGGGTAACAGAATCTTTTTTTTATAATACGCTGCTGCTGCCACACACATTACTGACCGGCTGATTCCTAGAAAAAGGAACGTTAGTGTTTTGGTGGCCAAAAGCACATTGCTGGTTTATGGGTAGTCAGCATAATGTCAGGATGCAAAATATGAGGAAGCCTTCCCTGCTATCCACCATAAAAATATCCAATCACACTCTCTAGAGAAATCACATGAATTTAAAGGCATAGGCATTGGAAAATACATAGGAACTGAGAGTGAGAGGCTTTTGGAAACATTAAGGTTTCTATCAGTGTTAATCATTGCCAGAAGGGCTGCCTTAGTCATTCTGTAGTTCATCACTGAATAAAAACAACAAGAAATTACAATTTCAGCTAATAACCAGTAGCTTCTGGTTCCTAATAAGTTGAGTTTTCCTACAAAACAAACCCAAATTCTGCTTTTAATTACATAATTGCAAATCCAGAGAACTGGTTTGGGAGATAGAACACTACAATGAAAATAAAAGGCTACTAAGAGTTTGATTCAGAGTTTTTCTGCTTGCTGACCTTAACTGATGGAAATTAGGCAACATTTTTCATGGGCCCTTCCATCCAAACTGTTTAGATGCATATATAGTTATCAAAGATGCTTTTTGAAGTGCAATACAGCAGCTGCAAACATTGTTCACCCGGTAAAGCAGCTTCTCCTGTCTTTGAGAGACTGGAGAGGATTGRTTTTGGAGGAGGGCTAAGACAGCTCGAACTACTCCTTTTAATACATTTGGCCAAAACCACAAATAATGCTGGAGTGTAGGTTTTTTGTAACAAAAATTTTCCCAAGGACTAGGGAAAACCACTAATTTTTCTGAAAGATATTGACCTGAGAAATTATTGACTTGAGTTTTTAACAAGCACAGGCTTGTTTATGTAATAGATTTCTGTAATAATTTGTATTTGTCTATGTTTGACTGTGGACAGCTGGAAAGCAGACACAAGTGCAAATAATTTAAATGGTAAAGAAATGGGGAATCTGTCTCTAATTAAGGGCTGTGGTATGAAATGGGCTTATGAATTGCTAATTTAAATAACCAGCCTTGGTTCAGTCGTACCTCCATCACTAATGAAGGGTATAGTTAAAAATACAAGTACCTCACAAGTGACCTAAATCTGGTCCTCTGGAAGTGCTGCACACACCTCAACTTTGAGGAAAGGCAAAGGCAACTCCCAACACTAACACTCAGCGATTCAAAACAAAGCCTGTTGTTTATAGGGCACTCTGCCCCATTCAGGCACAACGGATATCATTAAGTTCTGTTGGAGAAGCACAAAGGCACAAACATAAGTTTTCGCAGTTGAGAGAAAGAGAGCAATTGCAGGAACTGTAGCTGTTCAAATGGTGAGAATTAGTGTAGCTCCCTTGGCTTCCCTAGAATTATATGGATATAATGCACCAGCTGAGGATGTTATCTATAACTCCAGCTGTGCCTGCATGGCTAATACAGCCAGATCTTTGAGTCAAGGCTTATATGACATGAAGCATGCTGCTGAATAGAATAGACTAGACTAGACTAGACTAGACTAGAATTTATCAAGAAGAGACTCATAGATAATTTCTGCATCAACCATGACTCAGAGCTAAGTGAATATGGCAGAGCAAATAAACCAGGACCAGAGTTATTAGGAGGGCTACTAAGTGATCCTAAGCCCACTGAGGGATCCATGTGCACATCAAAAAGTCATTGAAATTATTTAATTGTTGAAATGACCTGTGTTGTACAATTTGTAAGCAGTTTGTTATAAGCACTGAACATTCCATATTCAAGTTGTTCTCATTCAAAGTCCACAGCTGCTGCAAGATGGGAGACAGTTGATTAATTCCTACCTTATATACAGTTTGCTTAACAAATTCTTTATTCAGCCACCCCTTTTCTCCCCTCTCCTTAATTTGCCCCAGAATTCAGGGCAAATTTACAGCAAATATTTTAAAAAGAAATCTTCCTATCTGTTGCGAGCAAGTGTACAAAGGGAGGGAAGATCTAGGTTCGAACCAATTTTTCTCACTAAGTGAAACGATATGCACAGAAAACCAGTGACAACATATGCCTGACTCTATTAGTGAGCCACCCTCATGAAAGCCATCCCTTCATCACGTCCTAGGAGGTCTTCTTTCTTGAGGCTGCTGCTGTCAGAGCTGCCTGAACAGCTTGCACTCACTGATCACAGTCTGTGCATGCAACCCCTTTGTCACTTTGCATGGCTCAAAACTTCTGGCAAACTTCACTAAAAGAAGTGGCAAAGACTCTTACGGGCAATTCATAGATAAGCCTTTGCCAAGAGGCTGCAGAAGCATGCTCATGGCTGGTCTGTCTGCAATACAGAGGGAACATGTGCCTTCTTGAGGGCACACATTACCCCCTCATCAGTCCCATACATTATCCTGGCCAACTACCCTGCAGCACTGACATAGTTTGGCTTCCCTCCACACATATCTGGTGTTAAATCTTCAGTGAGGAAAGGGGAAAACACGAAAGAAAGAGAAGTAGATCTGGGGTTTAAATCTTTGTTATCTGCCAACACCCCGCCCCCAAGGTCTTCCTGCACCTTGTCTCTGCCTGCCAGTCCACCCCATTCCTCCCCGGTTTCAGCAGCAGCAGCAATTTTCACTTTGTTGGGCTGGGAAGGAGAGTCTCTTGGCTACTCAGACTGTTTGCTGCTGGACCAGCAATCCCCCATCTCCTCCGCTGAAACTGAGACTGGACAGACGGTTTCCAAAGGCTGGATTCAGCCCCCATGCACACCCTCAACTAGACAATGTTACTTTACACTGAAAGCCAGAATAAATGGTTGAATAAAGCATAAAATAGAAAATGGGAATTAGATTGCCTCACATCCCAGTTCAACTTAGGAACTTCACCCTGTTTACAAAGGCAAAAACAGTCTCACTTCAGTTCTAAGCAGAAGATGTTATGTGAGTTCTAACCAAGGCCACCAGGAACTCCACACCTACTCTAAAAACCAACCTCCTTTTTTGCCAGTAACATTACAGCCAATTCTCAAACAAATTATCTAAAGCAAAAGATCTTTCCTGACATCTGAAAGTGAGCACACAACATAAACCTTGCTTCCCAGTTTCTGCCCTGACCACTGGAATGTTGCTGCCACTATGAACATTGAGTGTCCTTCAGGGAATGAGAAGCCTTTCTGAATAGTGCAAGACAAGCAAAATTCATACAGAAAATTCTGAGTCAGGGCTTCAGCTCTCATACCTCTGTTATCTAAACATTGCCAGTAGATCCTCAGTAGAGCCACCTGCAGACAACAAAACAAAAAAATTTGGAAGCTGTCAAGCATGAATTCCCTTCATGTGAAGGAGGAATCAGTCCCTTAGAAGGCAGTTCACTCTATAGGACAGAATTTTCCTTTGCAACTGGTAAGCACACACAGGGAAAAAAAACCCACTGATATCTCACACCCACTTTATTCCAAGTAAGTAAATAATTTTAAGTAATTAATCACCACCACTCTTAATTTATGATTCTTTTTCCTTGGGATTCCAGGACTGTTGCCAATGGTGGTTATTTAAGGCTTCATGTCACAGAGACATATTTTCATGCAAGGTTGCAAAGGGCAAAAGGAGAGGAAGGGCAAACCGTACTGCAGAACTTAGCTGACGCAGCAACATCCAGGAACACTGACACAATAAAAGGAGGATGTTGAAGGTCCTTCTCTGCTGTGGCTCCTCAGTGATTGCGGAAAATTAACAGACAGAGACATATCCCTGATGCACATCACTGGTTCCTAAGAAAGCAGGATGCTCAGGGTCCTGCCACTCCGTGCCAGAGGAAAATGTCTTGGACAGTAAGTTTGTCACTTGATGCACCTCTCCGTCTGAGGAAGAAGAATCAGAGATGAGAACCAAACCCTACAATATCCTGACAGTGTGTGAATAGCAATTAGCAACTCTGTGGACAGAAACAGATCTTCTGGCAGGTCTCATTAATCTCTTTATGCAGATTTAATACTCATAAAAGAAACTGTGTGAGCAGCCAAGAACATTAAGTCTTCTTCACATGAGGTACCTCAGCAAACACCTATGATCAAAGACTGGGCAAAGACCCAGGGATATGCTGCTCTGGACTTCAATGACTCACTGCCAGACTGTGATGGCTCCCTCGTGTTTCTGTTATCCTGTCTGAAAATGAGGGACATGGGTATTTTGTCCACCTTCCTAAATGCTTCACCTCTGCACCAGAATGTAAACAGCAGCTTGACTTAAACTTACAAAAAATGCACCTTCTAAAGTGGGAGGGAGATCAAATCTTTCAAATCATGCCCCACAAACAAACCTTTTGGTCCCTTCTCTCCATTACAGAACCAGCAGTCAGAAGCCTTTCCCAAAGGCCAAATAACCCTAACCCTAACCCTAATCCTAACCCAAACCCTAACCCTAACCCTAACCTTGCTGCTCGCTGTCAAACATGCCATCATCCCAAAAGCTCCACAGCTTTTCTGAAGATTCCTTCCTGCCTGACACAGAAGGATGAGATTCAGTCATCATTCCCTAGGAGGACCATTGGAACAAGGTGGGAGTGGACTCCAGCTAAGAGACAACCTGCGAAGGAGCTGCAGTTCTGAACTGCCTCTAGTTTTCCTTAGCGGTATCCAGGCCCCTTCATGCCAATATGAACACCTGGATTTAGTGTTGCTCTACTTCCAAGCACTCGCTGATCCATGCCTGGATCCCACAGGTGGATGATCTGAGAACACAGCACAACTAGGACTCCTGGGATATCCATCTATTTGGCACATCCCTGCTAAAGCTCCAGCTGGGCCACCCCAGAGTAAACTGAGTTTACCTGATCCTTTTAGGGTTGATGGGAAGAGCCTGAGCAGATGATGGGCTGCCCATCTCCTGGAATGAACCATTTAGAGAACAATGAGCTTTGCTGGCTAACACAGCTGTGCTTTACATTCACGAAAGCACTTGGATCTGTACATGCAGCATGATCATATTCTGATCAGCACAGAAGCTCCACCTTTGATTCAGATTTACAAGGCTTTCCCCTGGCTATTCATCCTTCCTATCTTCTACAAATAATGGAAGCCTACAACAAACCTGGCACTGATGCCAGGTCTTCACTGTATTTAACTGGCAACCTCTGATACATATCTGAGTAAATTTGTATCTTCTGTTACGAAGCCCAGGTCTCACAAAATTGTTTACTGCAACTGCTACAAAAGAATGGTGTGTTTGGTTGCAGGGCTTTTGTTTGTTTGTTTGTTTTATAAATCAATTGCTTTCTTAAAAAATGAAGCTTAACTCTTACTGTTTTCTTGCCATGACTACTGCTCAACAAGCCCACTGTCAGGATTCAAATCTGGCTACTTCTTGGATTGCCTTCTTCCCCAAACATTAGTCTGGCATAACCATAATGGAAGGTAGGACAGACTGGCCAGAAATATCTGAAAAGCAACTCTTTACCATATAAAGAGCAAGCTTAATTAGTCTAATGAATCTAAGAATCACACCCTTTTATCTCACAGAGTGTAAATAGATCTTTCAGTTACTGAGCTGACATTTATAAAAAGAAAACTGAGTAATGTTTCATCATTTTATCTCGATTACTCTATTTCGTCTTTTATTCTTTTTGAAAGTCTACTGTTGTCATTAGGAGTGAGTAGGAAAGTGCTACGGGTATGTCTACAGACCAGATTTCAAGTTTTTTCTAAAAATCTCTAAAGGAATACATGGGCTGACAGGAGTAGGTGGCCTTGCTGATCTCCAGGGATCCCTCTCAACTTCTGCCATTCCATGATTCTGTGAATCCTCCTCAAGCTTAGCTTTAAAAAAGATTTCAACCCAAACCTGCCAAGGTCATAGCTACTTTCATTGTGTATTTGCAGCACTGCCAAGACTTGGGTAAAGTTACCTCAGCAATGCAAATCTCCRGAGAGTAAGAAGAATTTTACAAATTATGTGCTTAGATGTGGGGATTTAAAAGTCTACCCACAGTGTTTAGCCAGTCTCTGCCTGAAATGGGGTTGGAAAAGGTAACATTAGATAACTCCCTCTTAGTTGGATAGTAAATACAACCATCTGGTGTAAGTCTACATTACTGACTTACAGCACTTCCTTACTGGGTAGTACAAGAGAGCGGAGACTGATAAGAGTCAGATCAGAATGAGGAAGGAAATCTTGACTGAAGTTTTACATGAGCCACAATCTTTTAAACCATGCGATAAACTTTTGCCATGGAAACAGTGACAGGCTCAGCTCTCTGTTCTACACTGTGCTTCATATCGGTGTTACTCAATGCCAATCTGCTGTATGAAACAGGCAGGGCACTGAAAAATTCAGCTAAGAGTATTCTGAGTACAAATTCACCACTGTTACTAATTAAAAACATTGCTCTGGGCATAAACCCAGGCAGAAACACTGTCTTGTTTGTAAGTAAGGCCTGCCAAGAGTAGCAGAAGCAATAATTACCACACAAGAATCAACACCCTCCCACAATGTAATAGAATAAATTAATTGGAAATGTAATAATACATGTATTTTTAGAGAATCATAGAATGATTTGGGTTGGAAGACACCTTAAAGATCATCTGTTTCCAACCCCACTGCAATGGGCAGGGACACCTTCCACTAGACCAAGCTGTCATTTTGCACATTGTTTGCTATCCTTGTAGAAAAAGCAAAAAAGGTAGGAAAGTCACAGTGGAACATTCCAGTCTGAAAAATTACTTTCTTTTTCCTTCTAAAGTACAAAGAATCCACACTCTTTTAGGCAAGCCAGCTATAGGGGCTGACACAAATGAAGTTAAAAACAATAGTAAGATTTCTTGTACAAAAATTTCATAAAGTAGCTAAAATTTTTTATTCTAAGATGCTTGAGAAATCTCTTGTGTATTGTTTCAACACTCATGTGAAATAGACCCTTAATTTTAGTATGCAATTTGACTTAAAGAATCAGAACTTTAAGGGTCTGATTTTAGCACCCTTCCTGCCTCAGTGAGAAGTGCACAAGTGATCCAAATGCATAGACAGCTGCCGAAATCAGCAACGCCAAATCTTACAACTGTATGTTCACATACTCAAGGGAGAGTGTTAAAATTACTCTATTGGAGATCTTTTATACTGCCACTTTACAGCTCCATCTTTCATTAGCTGGTAATAACACAGTTCAACATTACAAGCTGTCTACATACTCTGATCTAACTTTGTATTCTAATTTTTCAAATTTAAACTTATGGAAGCCTGATCTTATTTTATTATTATTCCCCAGATATTCAGGCTTTAATTAATGCAAATAAATGCACTGAAAACTTTCAGACTCACAGGGATGACAAAACTGACAGGAGGTAGAGCTCAAATCAACACGCCATCCCTTGTTATGTCCCTGTGTGATGATGGAATTCAGGAGAAGACTTTGTGGTTCTCCTTAGTCAGAAAAAAACCCAGAAATTGAAAAAATTCAATTGAAAATTGAAACAGAAACAAGTCTTCCTTTTTTACAAATAACCACAACAGCCTCTCACATACCATTCTAAAATGCAGACACCTCTGCTGTGTGTTTTCTCCATTTACATTTGGGAGAACTGAAACCACACCAGAGGCACCACAGATAGCTAGACTTCTTTCTTCACTAAACTGTCTTCCCTGTCACCACCATCCACCTTTTGAGGTCCTCTTACTCTCCTGCAGAGGAATTCCTGCAAGCTCTCTGGTGGAAGATGCGGACGAACTGATGCCCCTTTAGGCCACATGTTACATGTTTGTTTGAATCCCTCTAATCCCTCTACACCACAAAATCCCACCTGAGGCCCAGGGAAACCATTAGAGGAACACCCTGCAATCACAACTCCCTGTCTTGGCTGCTCTGAGACCCCCTTCAGAAATTCAACTAACTCAGAAGAGAAAAAACCAAAGATTTCTGCTAAAAAATTCCAAAACTTGTCTGTCTTTTTCTCCCTGTTGTGTCATTTTGAAATGCTGGCTTCCATAAATATTCTACCCATTTTGCATATACACAACTACCTAATTGATTATTCAGCCAGCATACAAGTGAAACAGAGACATCTCTACAATAAAATCAGAACATTTCCTCCAAAGACCTCCTAATGAACAGTAATGAGCCTGTGGGTAGAGCTGCTCGACACTTTCTTCTCCCACTTGCCTGCCTCTAAGTTTAGAACCACATTCTAGAGTGGTCAGAACTAAGCTGTTCACGGCTTCTTATGGAACATAAATCAATCAGGATCAGCAACTCACAACCTTCTGAGACAGACTTGGAAATTTGGCTTTCATACCTTGCACACCTTGGCTTTGAAAATAGGTTTTAATCCCTGACAATACTTTTCCCTCAATGATGAGGCCATTTAACTTCTTTGTTATCTCCTAGGAAGGGCCTTCTGAGTATGGAGATACTTCTGCCGTGTTTAACCATTTCCACTCTCTTTCTGTGGACTAAACTAAGTCAGAATAACTGATTTCTTCTGCCCTTGATTTCCCCCACCCCCCACCCCTCTTTTAATACAGACAGAATCATAGAATCGTTAAGGTTTGAAAAGACCTCTCAGATAATCAAGTCCAGCCATCAACCACCACCATTTTCACCATTAAACCAGGTCCTCAAGTGCCATATCCACAGATTTTGTTAACATTTTCAGGGATGGTGACTCCCCATTGCTAATTCTGTTCCAATGCTTTATAACCCTTTCAGTGAAAAAAAATCTTTCCTAGTATCTAATCTAAACCTCTCCTAAGGCACTACTTTGCTTTTTATACCATCTCCTAAGAACATCTGGAAAAAAGTCCCAAAAATTCTTCCTTAGTGGTTCTGATATTGCTCTGGCTATTTATTTATAAACTCCTGAAAAACATTTCTCAAGATCCATCTACCTTCTGGTTTACCTAAAAATCCCTTAAGTTTGGGAAGTGCTACAGTGATTTACACAGAAGAGTCTGTTCCCAGAAAGGACTCCACACAGGCATTTCTCTCTCCATTCATCCTTTCCTTCAGCATCTCTTCCAAGTGCTACTGATTCAGCCTTCTCAGGCGGTTATCTCATTCTCAGCAATCCCCAGCTGTTTAATGAGAAAACTGACCCTAATTAAGGCTTCTGCCTCTGACATCTATGCTTTAACCTAAAGCTTTTGGCCTGCTATCTATAAGGATAATTTCTACATTCCTGTGCCCATCTCCTGAATTTGCAGGGTTTTTTTGAAGTTTATGGGATCAAATGGGTGCAGATGCTGCAAAAGAGACAGGAACAAAAGAAAAAGTGGGAATGTCACAATCTGGCAGACTACAGAGAAGTAGCAGTTTTCTGTGTTCTCATTATCTGCAGTCCTTCAGATTGCAGAATGCCTTGTATCTTCATTTAAAAGAAAAAAAAATATACATTTGCTTTCCAACCAGTATCTGAAAATATCCAAGAGGTGCAATACTGGTAAAAAAATCTAGTTTAGCGTCAAAGACTGTAAAGAAAGATTGGTTACTTAAACATGGATTAGGCACTTAAAAATCTTTGGAGATGTTACTCTGAAAAAACTTGGGTTGTCCATACAAGACACTAAAGTATTCCAATGACTTTGAAGATATTAGTCACATACTTAAATATAAGGCACTTGATTACACTATTCCACATATTGGTAGTAGGATTCAGAAGCTCTCATATCAAGTCCTACTGCAGGAATATAAGGACGAAAAAAAATCACCTTAATTAAAAGCATTATTTGCTCATATATAGCTTTCCCATTTCACAGACCTAATAATGGAAAATAAGACAGCTGGTTGTCTCTATGCTTGGTAGTGCTGGCAGACTCTTGGATACAGTGGTCTGAAGAAGACACCAGGAGGTGGGAGAGGGGGGAGGAATGAAAAGCAACAGTCTTCCTGCCATAGCTTGCCAAGAAAATGAAAATGTGTGAGACAATGTGTTAATGAATATCCCCTCAGATGAGCAAGCACTGGTGATTTTGTTAAGGCAAAGATTTTGCAATGAAAGTGTCATTCACAATGGAGATAATGATGATTATCATCAAAATCCCAGACAAGAGACTTACAAATGCATGTGTAGAGTAATGCATCCTATTCCTCTCCAATCCTACAATAAACACACAGTAGAATTGAGATTTGAGGATATTTCAATCACAAATCCAAATGGATTATTTTAATCCTGGTATCTTCTATCTCTGCTTTATGACAACTACTAATAAAACATTTATTTTTGTTTAAGAAAAAGCATCAAACCGTGATTCAATGAGATCTCATTTATAATTTCTCATTTCATCCCCACATCAATTTGCCCTTTAAATTACTGTAACATGGAGACTTCTGTAGGTTCTCTGGGAAGTTCTTCCTAACATCTAACAATTGCTTTCGCTGATGAGATATCATCCCTAAATGTACGCTCAGAAAACTCTTACTGCTCTCTTCAGTCTTCCTTTCTCCCTTCTTTTCTCCTACCAGATTAAACAACTTTTCCTCTAAATTCCCATTTCCCTAACCCAAAATGTCAACCCATTGTTTTTAATCTCAGCAACAGCACCTGACCTTTCTCTTTGGAGCCAATGGTGCATTTTGAGACACCTCTAAACCCAACAGTCCTTTCCTTAGGGCTGAGGGTTCCTGGATCTCCTTCTTCCTGCTCGTTGCTGTATCTTGTGGTTAAGAGAGGGTGGATAAGAGAGTAAAAGCCATTTATTTAAATGGGGTCAAAGCATGACTATAATAGCAACAAACTGTTCCAATCACAGCAGGACTTTTTTCCAACTTGACATATTTCTGTTCATCAGCTAAGAAAACACAAAAGCAAACCAGAAATTCTGGATTTTTTCTTTCCTGGCTCTGCCTTTGGCCTGGTGACAGCACTGGGCTAGTCCCCTCCATCCCCACGTTTCGCTTCCTTTTCTGTTCAAACAAGGACAAAAATAGATGTTCCTCACAAAGAGAAACTAAGGCATCACTTATAAATGTAAAGGCTTTTAAAGAAACTTTGTATTAGAGGAGGGAAAAAATTGATTACCAACAAATGGGGCTTCAAGCAACCTCCATATAGAGAAGAGTTTATCACAGTCTTGCCTCTTAAGAAGTACTTCCCAGAAATATTATCCCCTTGCTGTTGTCACAGAACTTCAGAGACTCTTGCAGAAGAACATAAAATGTGAATTAAAAGAATTATTCTTATCACTTTGGACTTCTTCTCAATGAAATAATCTGAGATATATTTAGACACCAGGAAAGAAAAAAGAACCTCTATATGAAGTATTTAAAATGTGGTGACTAATTGACTTTACAGGGAAAGATCTTCTCATCGTCTGACTTGTGCACAAAGGACGAGATAAGCGTGAAGGGTTTTCCTTCAAGAACATATTTTGTGGGTAGGTTTCTATCTTTCTTTTTCTGGTCTTTTGCAATTACCAAATATTAATGTAACTACCTAGGAACAGAAAATGTAGTTTTTACATGGAGACACAGTAAAGAGGAATTCTCATGAACCATTTTCATGAGCATAAAAAACAGGTATAATACTGTACATTTGTTTAATCAAAGATGAAGGACGCTTTTATCAAATTAAATTATTGCTTCAGTTCCATCTTTTTATTCTTAATGGTCTAAGTTAGTTGGATTCAGAGATGTCTTCAGGACTGAACCCAGGCAAGATTATTAGTTGCCTCTAAAATGTAGGGGACACCGGAAAGCTAATTTAATCCCACTCAAAATCGCTGGGAACCTAATAAACAGCCCCCATATTTAACTGGCATTTCCAAGCTGAGAGGCAGAATCATTGCATTTGTTAGTCTTTAGTCTAATTCCCTCATTGTGCTTTAGCACAAGACACTGGATGCAGCAAAACCTTGTCAAATATCACAGAGATCAAAAAGGTGAATTAATTTACTGAAAGGAAGATGTTCCCATTCAGTGACGGAAGTTTGTATTTCCACACAGGCCAGAAACAGACAGCTCATGGATAAAATACTCACCAACAAACATCAGCTGGTCTAAAACTCCCTGAATGCTGGGAAACATCTATTTGGAGTATTATATCCATGTCATTGATGATATAAGTGTGCATAGGTTAGACAGATAAGCAGACATGGCACTAGAAAGGAATACTGCTGCAAACAGCATCTGTTTGCAGATTTAATTAGAAGTTTAGACAAATTATTATTGTATGACATTTGCAAGAGTTGTTGAAGATGATAAGAAATTCATAAAAATTGCTTCTCCTAAACAGCCCAGATCCAGTGACTTTAGAAACAGATAATAATGCACATCCAGAAACTCTTTGTATTTTTTAGTTAAAAATCTTACGCCATTGGTCAAAAATCATCACTGCCTCTTAAGCATTTTTATGTCCACTGACTTGTCCCTCTCCACAGCTGTAGACAACTGTTCAGAATATGGAAACAACCTCTGTAAGTAACATAACCTTGTTGATTTTTCCCAGAGTCTTAAGAATGGCTGTAGGCACATCCCGGGTCTCGCTACCGCATTGCCTCTTTCCTAGCAGGGACTTACAGCAGCTACTCTTGGAAAGAAAATAAAACCCAGGACAATATAAAATATTCTTCTGCCTACAAAGTGGTTCCATGCAGACAAAGCCAAGCTGAGTAGGATGGTAGGGGAAAGGACTGAAAACATCAAAGATGCGGGATTGCGGTCCCAGAACAATACTCGGGGCTAGAGGGTGGGAGAGGTCACCTTGGCCCCAGGAGCAGCTTTATGCAACATTTCAATCCCAACTGCAACCTCAACACAGGCTTTGGCAGAAAAGTTAAGTTTTGAACGCAAAGTGGAAATAGTYGCACAGGAGTGAAGGACTGTGAGTTCCATTATTAACTGAAGAGAGATGCCTGTGAAAAATTTTAGACAAAAAAAGAAGCTGGGACAGTCATCACACATCCTCTTAGACAGGAAGATTTCTACCACAGTACATCTATTGTCAGTTCTCCTGTATTATACCAATTGAAGTTAGGGTAGGACATTCCCCTAACCCAAATGGGTAGGACATTCAAAGGGTAGGACATTCAAACCAAAATGAGAACGGAGCAAAATATTTCACGAGTGTACTATCTGCACAGTCACATTTCCTGCTGAAAACAGAGTAGGAACTTGATCTCTAAGTTTTGCAAAAAGCAATGTTTAGGAGTAATTTTTGAAGTCAATGTACTCCTAGATTAAAATAGTGACTCTTCCATCCTAAGGTGCTAAATTGAGAGGGAAATGGTATCTCTGCAATAACTACTGACAACAATTTAATTTTCTAAAGGCACTTATTCTGGTTTTAGAACCACACAGGAAATTGCTTCCACATCCCTGGTATGAAAACTTTGCCCTATTCAACATGCGTCACCATAAATTATCTGGTAAGGGTAAATCTTTTAGAAACCATGAATGGTGTTGTAGGACCAATTCACTAAACCTGCCATAAGACACCTGAGAGATAATTGAGACGCCAAGCCTCATCAATATCAACATACTTCAAGTAAGGACAAGAGGAGAGGGGAAGAATGACAATGAATAATTCCATTATGTGATGCTAGATAACTCACAGCATAGGAACAGATACATCAGTCACAAATCTGAATGTCTTTGAATTTCATGAAGGTCTGGACATATAAGCAACCTTAATTCCTTAAAAAGCTTCTTTTCATAGGAGTGGTGACAGACTTGTAGTCTTTTTTTTCTATTTTAACTTTCAAGATATAACTTTTTTCCCCCACGCTAACTTAACACACAGGAGATAAAATAATGACTTTGGGCAACACACAGGAAAACACCAGTCAATTATTTAACAAATTTTAAAAATTAATACATTTCTTCCTGACCAGGCAGAGGAAGCAAAGCCTCAAAGGAGGTTTCTGCCAATTTTCAGTGCTATGAATTTGTTCCATGTCATTCTCAGTTACTGGTTGTGTATCTCCCCCTAATCAATACGCATGCACATACACTCCACAATACGCTCTCATCCAAGGTCTTGCATCACAGTTACTCTCCACTCACTTTGAAAAATGACATTAATCACAATACTGTTTCCTTCCTCTCTTTTTTCCCATTTCCCACTGCCCTCCACTCCTCCTTGTGATATCCACCCCTCACAAAGTAGCACCTCACTCTCTCCATCTGCTTCTTCAACCATGTCCTCATTCTATCCTTCCGATCTTGCTGGAAAACTCCACGGTCTCTCCAGTGTAGCTCCACAGTCTCCTCGAAGCATCACTAAAACTCCTTTCCTTTTCTGTTCAAAAATAATGACTACAGTCAGCTTTCTACTCCAGGCCTTGATGGAGGAGAGGGTGCAAACCAAATATGCCTGAGTTAAATAATCCTCTGCCTTGAAAACTGTAAAACCCTCTGCTAGCTTTGTGTTTCACACTGCTCCTCTTCATTTCATCCCAAATGTCATGACCAAACTGATCTTTCCTTGATGAGACGTTCTGGCCATTTCATTCCACTTCATAAATCAGTTAATCTACATACCACAGGATTTTCAGATTCCCTGTCTTCAGGTCCACTGCCCTGCGTAATTCCCTGATTTTGCCTGGCACTTGGTGCCATCCCCTGCCAATGGGAGTTTGCTTTGATCTCATCCCACAAGCACTGCTGTGCCTTCTCCTACTYAGGCACTCTCTGCTTGCAATCAGCTCTTGAAGTTCATTATTACTCCATTTCCCTCTTGCTCGCCCTCTCTGTTCTACTCTGTCATCTCTTCCACACACAAAACTAGAGAACCCTTCAATTCCTGAAAGAGGAAAAATACTACACTTAAAATATCCTCAAACATCCATTTCCAAGCCAGTGCCTTTCTTCTTTTTAAAACATCTGGCTTTCTACCATGTATTTAATTTCCCTGCTTTGCTTCCTTTCACAATTCTTCACCTCCCAGTACTCACATTATACATTTCTTTATGCCTGATCATTTCCTGCTCATCCCCTTGGTTTATATTTTGTCTTGTGTTTTCCAGTGAACATGGCAGGTTATTACCAGGTCTTGTTTTGCCTGAGAACAACCTACCTCATTCCAGATGATAAACAAAGAACATGGCAGTTGAAATTCAGGAAGACAAAATCAGAGAGATAGCACTTACATTTTTTTCCCCACTCCCTCTTCCCCACTGTCATCAGTGACTGACATTTGGAGAATTTCGACCAACTCTAATAAACAACACAATTTGTCCCAGTTTCTTAAGAAAGCGAAGCTTGTATGATCACACCCTGCCAAGCAGTCCTAACCCCTTTCACTGTAAGTGAAACCCTTTCTCTGTAAGTCAGTATCAAACAAATAATGCAAAGGCAGTGAGAACCCAGAGGTTATCTCTGCTGAAACAAAGAGGAACCCAAATTAGCATCTTCATTAATTGTGGGATGCAGCAGCCAGCTGGCCTGACCAGCAGAGTAGTTTGGGGCACCCATCAGTACATACCTCCCTTAGTTTCCCTGCTTATACTGAAAGGATCAGAGGTTTAGTCTTTAATTATTTCACCTAACACCAAACCATTGCCTATTTCACCTTTTCCAGACCCCTTTCCAGGATCAGATTATTAAGAACACAACTCTGATGCACTAATTTCTACAACACAGATGAAGCATTTTTCTTTTTGTCTATCCCCAACCAGAAAAGCAAAAATATGCTTTCTACCTTTTCTGAATTATACTGGGATTTGCAGTCACCAGTTGGGTTTTGGATCCAACGTCCTTGCTGTATTCACTGGACAGAGGAGGAAGGTTGCACCTGCACACAAAGACAGTCAAGGTTTTAAATGACATTCAGGACTGATAGGCTTCAGAAAAGGTAAAAATGCTGTATTACTGGACCAGGCTACAATTGTTCCCTACTGCACCACACCTATAAGCATTTTTGTACCAGATTGTGGGGAAATAGAGAAATAAAACCTTTTGCAGAGATGAGATCTGTGTAGCTGCTAAGCAAAAACAAAGGCATACACTTGACATTTCTGACAGGCTGAAAGGCTGTGGAAGAGGCTGTTACTATCTATAGAAAAACTGTTTTTTAAAATTCAAACTTTTTTCTGGTTCTGGTTTTCACTCTGTTTTGTCTTGTTTACCAGTATCAGGCTCCAGATTCATACTACCACTTTGTGGCATTACAAGCATTATAACTGGCATTTTTAGTATTACACTGTGGGGTACCATCATCTTACAGAATTTACTGAGAAAACACAGAATAAAAACAATTAAGTGGCTTTTTAAATATATGTGTGTCAGTTCTGCTCACAATCTTGTTCTGGTGGGCAGGGTGATAATGGAATAAAGCCAAAGCAATTGCACAAATTTACTTTGGGAAGAAGAGAATCAAGACTCAAAAAAAACCGAGCTAGAGGGAAATATCCACACAGTGAACAGTCCTAAAAGCTCCCTTGTAAAGACCTAGGAGAAGGAGGAAAGTGCAGGAGATAAAGACACATTCAAACAGTATCCAAGCCTATGCACTGCCCCAAAAATTAGTCAGGAGAAATCTACTTAATACTTAAAAATTACACTAAAAACTGGTTTCCAAACATTTTTTTATTTCAAACTTCTCCTTTAAAACAAAGACATGAACAGGATTTGGAATGCTTAAAAGGCACAAATGAAACCATGATTCTCAGAGACAAGCAGAATTTGGATTTTTTTTCAGAGAAAGGTTTTTTTAGTTGTTTATTTTGTTGGGGTTTGGGGTTTTCTCTCTGCAGTTTTTGTTAACTCAAAAACCCCCAAACAAACAAAACAAAACCAACCAACCAACCAACCAAAACAATAAAAAAACCCCAACCAAACCCACAGTGGTGCTATATCAGCATCTATCTGCATATAAATACCAGCTCTCAAAACCTTAAATTCTCATCATCAAGAAATGCCAAGCAAAAGGACAGCAATGTCCTACCTACATGGAACATAGATGAATTCAATCACATTCACCAAGAAACACAACATTTCCAGGAACATTTTCTCCTTTTCATGACTGTATTTGTTAAGATGTGTACAATGCATTGAGATTTCAGTCAGGAAACAGCTTCTAGTTCACTCTACCACAATTTAAGAGAAGCTAGAAAATTTCAAAAGAAGACAGAAAAAAATAATCAAAACAAGCGGTTTCAGAAACTGCAATCATTGATTGAAAAAAAGAAAAAATAAAATAAAAGAAAAAAGAGAGCAAGGCTAGAAGCGTAAGGAAATTTTAATTCCCAAACATAAAAAATGATAAAATCTTAACAAGAAGGAGTTCCTTAAAATAAAGCAAAATAAAATAAAAGTCAAACAAATATTTGTGAAGAAAGATTAATAGGTGATTTGCCTTAGGGTAGAGAGGTGGCTTAAATACCTCTGGCAGATCACAATTTAATGCTCTCTGCTTTGAATAAACACAAGCTCATAGGGCAAGCTTTTAAAAAACCATTTTTGGTTGAAGTTTATTTAAAAGCACYCTGAAGGACTAAGATCTCACCCTAGTTTTTATCATCTCAGCATCTAAATAATGAAAATTCTTTCATAAGCCAATCACAGATGCATTATTTAAACACATCTAATTCTTTTCATCAGTAAGTCTGATTCCCACCTTACTGTGCAGGAAACATTAAGAAACAGCCTGAGTATCCAGAGGAAACTGCAGGAAATCAGTTGC
Source organism: Parotia lawesii (assembly GCA_003713295.1). Taxonomy (NCBI): domain Eukaryota; kingdom Metazoa; phylum Chordata; class Aves; order Passeriformes; family Paradisaeidae; genus Parotia; species Parotia lawesii. The sequence continues at coordinate 189,381 of RAHM01000214.1, forward strand.
TTAACCTTCCCAAATATTTTCTTGGATAGGTCAGCAGAGTGCTGAGTGTTGTGCAGGTGAGGAACACACTGAAGCACAAGACTCATACCAAGAAACTATTTTTTTAATTCTCTTACTGTTATATCTGGTACTGAGAAGTAACTACATGAAAAATAGAGTTATAAACATGGCTTAGGACTACTACCCAACACTTCTCTCTTAAAATAAGCATTAGCAGGCAGGGAGGGAGGAAATATTTTTTTTTTCTTAGAAAGAAGAATTACAAACTTGAAAATCAGAAGAAGAGCCCATTATAACCACAATACCTAAACATGCAGACCGTATGCATCTTTCTCATTGCAGATGCAGCTTGCTGTGCCTTAGGGGCTGAAAACTGCTGCTCTTTTCATCTCTTTGTTGGAACAACTGTGTTTGTAGAAGATACTCAGCAATCAGATGAGTTTAAACTCACTAAATAACCTTAGCAATTACAACATATGACTGCAGCCATCTTCTCTCACATGACAAAGCTTATGGAAATACACATAAGTGAAATCAAAACTCATGAGAAGGGAATTAAAAAACAAGGGCAAAACCTGGCAGGACACTTCACACTGCAGAAATACTTTGAAGATTTTACACAAATTTCTTTTCAGAAAAATGATAAATGTTATGGAAGTCACATTGTGCTCTTTCTCTCTTAGCTCTCAGATTATAGAAATCAGATTTCGAAAAAATCAACTAAATCCTGTTTTTTCACCCACTGTAAAAATATTTTCTCCCAGCAGTGTATTAATTTCTAACCCAAAAGAACTGAAACATTTTCCATAAATATCATTTCATACCACTAATACAACAGAGCCTGCAGACAGTGACTGGGATTTTGCAGGATTCTCCCTATCACTTATTTCTACATCAAAACAAGCTCTGTACATATAATGGTTGCTTTACCCTCCCTGCAGAGAAATGGGTTTTTATGATCAAGCTAAAATAACTGCTGATTTCTTGTTTTGTTTTTAAACTTCTGTTGTTTTTGTAACTGATTGCTCCTACAGCATTTAAATTTCTAGAAAATATAACCATGGCATATATGCTGCAGTTTCTTGTATTTAGTCAATGGAACACCTAAGGAGTTTTGCAGTAATGGCAGAGTGCTGCTCTCTCCCCCTGTGCTTTACATCTTCTCTTCTGTAAATATTCCAAGTATATGTTTCCCTTTGCCTTTAATGTGTTCTATTTCTTTGCTTTAGCAGGCATTTAATAATGAAGGCATTTTTGGTCTTTAAGATGCAAACCAGAAATTACAGTCATGGTTTAGAGCAAATTTGTATGGTTTTATAAAAAGCCATCAGGATCTAATAAGGAGACTTGTTATAGTGAGTGTTCATTATACATCCCTCTGAAACCCAAAGAAGTTCCAATTCTCATCTCTTTTGGAGCATTCCTCCAGTTTCTCCCCCACAATGTTTCTCTTGTTCATGTTTATCAGGGAGGAACTAATTTCTGGCTTTCTTCCTTAAGGATCGCAGACCTAGAAAGTGCCAAATTTAATCACGAAAGCAGTAGCTGGTTCAACATCTCTCCTGACAGGTTCTTATAAATCAAGGAAGGCTGGAGGGAAAGGAAATGTGAAGAATCCCAAAAACCTCGCACCAAGGGAAGAGGTTTGGCCTTTCCTCAGACAGTCAGCCACTGTTCAGTCTTGAGGGAATAAAAACACAGGAAGATTTTAGCTTGTACCAACTCAAGCCTTGCCCCATAAATCAGCCCCCCCTACTCATTCTGAGTTCCATGGGTTGCATAGATGACATTTAGTTTCAGAGGACAGAGCACAGAGCAGGATGAAGCACTCTGGACATCACTGCATAAATGATGAGAAGAGCAGCTCCTCAGTATCCCCCCCCCGAGACACTGCACAAGTTGTCATAACTTTACTGACCAGCAAATTGTCCCCACACCCCATATCCCTCTGCAGAACCAAGCCAAAACTCCTTTTTTTGCCTCTCCTCACACTTTGACCCAAATTGCTTGTGTAAAGCATCCTGCAAAGGCAGGGCAACAAGGCAAATTATCATTGATAAATCCCAAATGAACAGCTTTGAAAAGTCTGAGGCTTAGCAGCAGGAAGGGGGGACAATGTGTCATTAAGGTTTCTGTCTTACCGCATGACAAAATCTGCTTGATCTATTTGTTTGCCGCAGCCACTCTTTTTCAGGATCCCACCGTTTCCCACCACGGAGCATTTCTTCAGTGGTAGCTGGAAGGGAGTAGCCTAGCAACACAAAACAAGGACCAGTTTTACAGAGGAGAACACAAACATCTTTGTAGCAGCCATTCTTGGAGAACCCAGGAAGCTGTTAGGGCTCAAAACGACAAAAAGAAAAAGGAGAATTAGGAGTGAAGAAAAAAAAAGGTACAGAAATTAGCTGGTAAGTGCATGTAGAACAGGTCTGATCCCCACTCCCAAAACCAGGATGCAACAAATGTGATACAGAAGATGGTTTTCTGCAAAACCAAAACTGCCTGAAGTCTTGATGCAGACACTGACCAAAGTCGGGCAGTTCACAAGCCTTCCAGGCAAGCTGCAAGGACACAGGGGAAACAAGTCAACCAGGAAAACAGGAAAAAAATAATCCATGAAAGTGAACTTCCTGAGCTGATATACAAAAGACACCTCCGGGGAAGAAAGGAAGGGAGGAACAGGGAATGCTGGGATGACAGATGTGCACTGGAATCTGGAGTCACCCTGGCTCTCTCCATGGTTTTGTTGCTGGGACAGGTCAATCCAAAGCCTTAGGCAAAGACATCTAGAGCTTGACAGCAGCTCCTTAAACAGCCAGTTGCCCAGACACATTACAAATTAGTATTAGCATAAATTAAAATTAGAAAGGGACCATTTTAGCTGAGGAGCTCTTGTAGCTGCTTAACAGGGCATGAAAGTGCAAGGTCAAATGGTCATGAGATCCTGTGCACCAAACATAGTAAAATATTAGGTCTGTATAGTCCTCATTCCAGAGGATCTCAAAACTGTGGATGGGACACGTTCCTGTCAGCCCTAAGCCTTTTGTGAGCTTGGGGCAGTCATTACAGCAGCACACGGCACTTCAGAGCAGCCCAGCATATGAAAAAAAAGGTGGTGAAGAGACATGTGAATTTAAGCAGTGTGATTTAGTTATAGAATGTGATTTGTCTACAATACAAGAGTTAATATTCTCCTCAAGCAAAAAAATTGTGCAGAAAATTTTATTTAACAAACTTGTCAAAGCCTGACTTTGCAACAGAGACAGGAGTTACTGCACACTAGGCCTCGGAGAATAAAGATGCCAGGGAGAGGATGCAGCATCACAGAACCATTCTCTCTGGGTGGCCTCACTTGCATGTACAGAGCAACATCTGACATTGCATCATATATTCACCAGGCATTGCAACACAGGACATGGTCCAGAAAACAGACCCAGTATTACAGCACAGACTCTGCATTTTTTAGAACGTAGTCCTGCTGTCTTATCTCTCTTCTTCCTAGATTTACTTGCTTTGTCTACTTTTCTCTGCAAACTAGACTCCGTTCAGCTTGTATAAAGTCACAACCTGCTTTTTAATGAAAATACTAACTCTGGATTAAAATATGCTTAAGTAGAAAAGTAAATTTTAGTATCCTGAGACCCAGCCATGGTTAGGAATGTACTAATAGCACAGCAGAGCAATACTGAGTATGCAGCTGCATTCTTGTCCTGCGTCTGCCTTCTCAAGAACATTTTTTAATTTACAGTTATTGAACCAGGAGCGTATCTTGAGATTCAAAGGACATCTCATCTCTGAGGTGACTCTGATCAAATGAGAGCTCACATTCTCTGTAAAGGGGTGGGGGTGGGAAGCAGAGGAAATGTAGACTTGGTATGTTCTATAAATAACAGTACCTTTCTTATTCAAGATACATGAAAGCTCTTTTCATGACAGCTGGTTATACAAAGGTTGTGCCGAACCACAGAGGCAGCAGACATTAACTCTTGCTTTTAAGAGTATTGGGCACTGTCACATAAATTCTGTGCCTTTAGACCTCCCAAACAGACATTTAGCCAAATAGACATTTATTGGTTACAAAATGCTTCCAAATTCTGTGAGCTGCAAACAGCCTTTAATATTGCTTGAGATGACTTGCTGTCCTTTAAGGGAAGCTAATTTCCTGTTCTGCTCAGAGATGATAATATCAGTTCTTGTTTGCATACATACTTTGGTTTCCAAAATCTGATGAAGTTTTGAAACTCTTGTCCTTCTGTTATCCTGAACACAGGCTTGCTACCTGGTGTGTACAGAAAATTCCCACACCAAGGTGAGGTATTTCTATTTTTTATTCTAGTTTGTGCAAAGTAGGGAGCATGGTAGGAACCCACGAATTGTGTAAATATACACAATTTCTACATTGTAACAAACAAAGGCATCAACACACATTGGTTCCAAATTACACTCGTTTTTTGTTCATCAAACCCTTATTTGTTACCTATATCTCTTGCTTATCATTCTAATTTTTCTTCCCCCCATTTACTGCTCAGTCCTGTTGACTTCACTCCTGGTGGCTCTTATCCAAACAGCCTATTCATCTCGGAATAGCGCTCCCTTTCCCTTAAAACAAAGGACTATCCAAGCCCATAAATTTCCACAAGTTTCACAAAGCAAGTACTTAATCACACCTGCCAAGCTATAGCTACTGATTAACAGCAAAATAATTCCCAAGTTTCGTTCACATCTTGGACTGGGTATCACTTCAGAGAGTCTACGAAGCAAAAGAGCAAGATCAGGGCTGACAAGGTGATGTGAAGGAGCCAAAGGAAAGTAGAAAGGGCAGATTATATCATGGTTGTCCCTCTGCCTAATCTGTGAAGATCCACTCACTCTATGGACACAGGAGGAAAACCAGGCTGAACACAGTTCTCTGTGGAAAGCCACCATGCCCACCATGCCCGCAGATACTTTTGTCTCCCCCAGCTGTTTAACTTTTGATGGGATACCGTTCCTTTTCAGACGAGGGCGAAAGAGCAGAGGAGGCTGCTGTCCTGCTAAGTTCTTTATTTCATAGTCTCATAGTTTTTCTGAAGGCAGAGTTCGAAGGGGTTACACGATAAGGCCAAGCAGCAACAGCAGCAGCAGGAAAACAGCAAGTAGCAAACAGCTTCTCCTTCTAATTCTAGTTTTTTCTTACAGAAGTGTGGATTATATTTGTTAATTGACCAATAAGATTAACACGTGATTCTAGTTTTTCTTTTCTTAACCTATCCTGGTCTAATTCTAACAGTCGTAAATCTTACACAAGTATTACATAGGTATTACACAGATTTGTGTATATAGTTTCTATCAGCTCTTATTGTTTATGTGAACACTCTATCTAAAAAATGTGAACAGTATAGTTCTATCTATATTTTGTCTAAAGTAAAGAAATTCTGTGAAAAGGTAACACTGCTGCAGTTAAAACTATGTTTAAGGTCTCTGCTGCAGCTTTTCAATGTTTAAAGCACTTAGCATATATTTCTACTGAAAGTTAAAAATCTATATTTCTATTTCACTTTGGCATGACTTCATGTATCTCAGCTTATCCAAAGGTTTCAATTCAACCCCTGTACTTTGGCCTTCCTCTGGGCCTGGGTCCAGAGAAGCTTTCACTCCAACACCCAGCAAAGTACTGAAAATTCAGGACATGGCACAGACATCAGAGTCTATGCGCCACGCTTTAGCTTAAAATGATCAATGGTCTATTTTCCAGAAGACCAAACCTTTAAACTTTCTACAGACATTAAGCAAAAGACATCATTCCAGTGCCATTACCAGTGTGTAGGGAGTTGCAAAGGATTAACTGTCTCTGTTGTTCGGTGGGGTGGCGTTTCAGGTGCTTTGAGCTTMATGAAGAGCAATTGCTTAGGATGACCTGGGAGAAACCTGCATTTGTTATCTTGCACATGCCTTCTCTTCAGACGTTCAAATCACAGATCTGTGTTACTGCTGAGATTGCAGGGACATTTCAGGAACTCTTTGTCCAAACAAACACAAACTGACCTGTCACACCAAACTTACACAAGTCCTAGACTCAAGTGTTGCCCATAAGCAACTATGAAACATATGGCTCCTTTTTCTCTGTCTACAAAATATTCTAATGCTTTCCATTTTTACCTTCCACATCACAACACTTTGCTAGGCAAATTTTCAGTTCACAGTTGACAGCGTGTAAATGCTCACATTAAAGGGACCCAGCTGTCATTTATGCTAAATGGTCCCAAAAAGCTCAGCTGTTTTTCTCCTTAGAATTCTAAGCTGACCTAACAAATGCTGGCTTTAGGCAGCATAGTTGTAACAAAAGCATTTCCACTAATATTAGCTTCCTGAAACTCTGTTATTTTCATTGTCAACACATATGTTATTTACTTCATTCATAAAATTTTTACGAATGGCCAGAGTCTTGTGGGTGGACTGGGAAAAAACAGCCTCAGTTTATTTAGTCTGATAGAGAAAATATACAAAAAAAATCACCAACTTATCTCCATTATGAAGCAATAATTACCATATAATTTACAAATACTTTTAAATAGTAACACCCTGCATATTGGAAATAAGCAGGATGAATTCCCTTTAAACATAAGTCAAGTAATTCTTTAAAAAGAATTGCATAAGGCATTTTTTTAAAAGGTATCTCCCAAAACCAAAGAGGTATCTCCAACAAAAACCAAAGACAGGAAGGCCCTGTTGTCTCATTTTCCCTTTTTTAAAGAATGAAACTCTACTGACAATCAGTGAAGGTGTTCTAGTTCATAGTCATGTAAACAAAAGAAGAACCTGCACATCCCCCTGCAAATTCAATGACAAATAAGCACACAGAGCAATAGATTAAAGACTCACAATTGAATATGGGACTAATTTAACAAAGCATCTTTCAACCAATTCACTGATTAATTTCATCATTCATCTAAGTAGAAATAAATCATTGTCATCAGTTAAAAGAGCATTACACAGTACTAACAAAAAATAATTTCAGATAATGCTACTCTAAATCACTTTGATTTCATTGTTAGGTTGTTAATGCACTAATTTTTTGCCCACTCACTGCTAAAGACTTTAATCAGAAACCAAGTTCTTACTGGAAAAACAGGAAAAATTACTGTATTCAGCCTCTGATTTAATGCTGAAGATATAAAAATAATTGAAAACACTGAGAACATGAATTAGAATAATTTCTCTTTTAAATAAGCATTTTGAATTTGAAAGAGATGCTGTGATTTTGCTGTCCCTTTTGAGAAGGCAGCATCCTGATGAGAAGCGTGGAGTTCTACTGAATTTCCCAAATAGCCAGCAAAACCCTGAGAGTTCATGGTGGTTTTTCACACTGTCAGACACTGCAGGGTGGCATGAGCTCCTTCTTCATTGTTTACAAATTATGTTCGGTCTGATGCACCCCTTTGTTCTACAGAGCTATCAAGACATGACAGCTTGACGACAAAAACCCACCAATGTCAGAGAAGGCGTATTCCCAATAGGGGAATGTGTAGCGCGGCTGTGGTTCTTTCCAATCCACTCACTCCTCTCCAGCCAAATTCCAATCATACCCTAAGCAGGTGCAGGAGCCCAGAGCAAGGAGTGACTAGTGACAGCAAGGCAACAGACACAGAATCACAAAATGGTTTGGGTCGGGAGGGACCTTAGAGATCATCTTGTTCCAACACCTCTAGGCAGGGACACCTTCCACTAGACCAGGTTGTTCAGAGCCCCATCCAAACCTACCTGGCCTTGAACACTTCTAGGGATGGGGCATCCACAACTGCTCTGGGCAACTTGTTCCACTGCCTCACCACCCTCACAGAAATAAATCTCAAATTCCACATATCTAGTCTAAACCTGCTCTCTCTCACTGGAACAGGTGGGGCTCTGATTAAAATGCAATTATTACAAGAAGAAATAGTGGCAGTGACTATGAAAGGAGATAAGGAAGAGATCCTACATTGGACCTCCAGCTACTCTCTTCAGTTTATTTTGCCACTGCCAACTAGTACATGTTGAAACCTGAAGCTCACTGTTTGTACAGAAGAGTTGTCCAGGCGGGACAAGCTCCTCTGTAGGTCCACATAATTCAGTCATGACAGTGGTGTCTTTATTCAGCCCTGAAGTGGAATTCAACGTTCAAGCTTATGCAAACTTTGTGCTCTTCACAAATATGTACTTTAGGCAGTGTTGTTTTTCATGAGATTAGAGCCTCAGGACCTATTTACACAGGGACATAGGGCTGCAAAAGACCACTTGGAAGACTGAATGCATTGCTGTGCTGCTGCAGGAAAAGCTCTGCTATCCAAAAACATCCATGAACTGCAGAGCAGCCACACACTAAAGAGAGAACACTTTAGCAACATTATTCACATAAACCATGGAGTAAGCACCGACTAAGCTGGCAGTCACTTTTAGTTCCAGCTGTACTTTAAGTAGGAACTTCAAAATGGTGGTATCTTTAATAGCTTTCTACCCAGCATGATGTCACTGCAAGGGAGCACTTGCTTGGAATTAAAAGAACATTTCAAATTGCTGATGTGGCATTTAATTCAATAGAGTCAGCCTCCATACAGCCAGGACAGCACAGTGTGGGGATTATGGAAAAAATAATAATAAAAAAGCACATTTGTAGATTGGAACAGACTATTGACTGTAYATCAACGACAGTATTTTAAACAATGAATGCTCTGGCAATGTCAAGGGAATTCTCCCTGACAAGACAAAAAGAATAAATGGGTGAGAAATTCCAAAGATCTGCAAGATTTCTGGATCCAAACTTTATGACCTGCAATGCATTAGGACCCCAAATTTTGTATTAAAAATTATAAAAAGAAATTATCATTTGGTGATATTGTGGGGGTGGAGAGGGTGTCTCTTATTCCAGGAGATGTTACAGTTTCCAACATTTCCGCAATTGGGAAGCCTCAAGAAGAACTTATGCTGCCTCCTAAATAGCTGCATTTAAATGCTCTGTGGAGTCACCCAGTCCCATGTAAATGGTGGAAAATGGAAAAATAATGTATACATTCCTTGAGGAACAGCATGACCAGAATCCATAAACAACTGCCTCTGCTGGCTTCCCTCACCACCTTCTCATACTTTTGAGTGACTCCTTTGATTTTTTCTTTTTAAATCCTGTGTGATAAGGCTAAACCTCGAGTCAAATGACAAATCACTAAACTCATCCAACATCCACAGGAACACTCAGCAAATCCTTCCTTTTCCCTGATCTCCTGATGACACCAGATGCCATGAGGCTCAGAGGACACCACCTGTGTGGGACTGTCAGCCCTGCTCTGCTTTGCCAGCACCTTCGGAGGCAGGTACACTACAGCCTCCCTCTTATATTTCAGCTGACCCAGGTTAAATGCTGGCACGGTCCAGTATTTACACAGCCTCCCAGATCACTGGCACTAGGTGGCAGAAAGACACGTAGCAACAGCAGGTATTCCAGCATTTATCTCCCTGTTTCTTAATCTGCTCCAAGTCTGAGCAGAAGAGAAAAAGCTGTGTATCAACCTGTAAACACCAGGGCTGCATTAATAAAATGCTCTAAGCTTAAGCCAAAAAAAGTGCACCAAAACCTTTACAAGTTTTGACTATGTGTTTCATGGAAACAAGGATGAACACAAGTCATCACTTCTGGGAAGAAAACTACTTTTTTAATGCCATGCAAATCTATTAAACAACATGAGTAGTTATCTTACGACAGTTTAACGAGTTTTTCTGCAGGTCTGAGAAAATGCAGTATAAACTTCAAGGCAGTTAATCTCCTGCCTTGCAGTGCACAGTGTCCTGGCTGAGGAAGTTACTCTCTGTAGGCACACACTAACTCTTATGTGCAAAAGCCTTTGTTAAAGTAAATAACTCTTACATTCCAGGTAGAGAAATGAAGACAAAAACAARTAACGTAACTGCCAAGCGGCAAAGTCCTCCAGCTCTGCCTGTACTTTCTCCCTCAGTGATTTCAAGATGCACAGTTYGAGTAGCAAGCAGAAACCAAAAGAGAATAGCGAAAATTGCAGGATTATCTTCATGCTTACATATGTCTGGTGTAGGAATAAGTAAAGAATGTTGAATTGTTCTCCTGTGGCAGTGTGGGACAACACACAGATGGCAAGGAAGATATCTGGAAATTTTGCAAGATCATTGTTCAGTAAGGGGTACTGTTTACTTTTCCTAGTTTTACAAAGGGTTTATCAACAACTTCATGTTCTTCAAAATCTTATTAGCAAGACACAGTATATGCAATAAATAAGGTTTCAGCTCATAAAAAATAAAAAGGGCTTCCAATCCTACTTGTAGAAAGGATAATAACACTTACAGAAAGGAATGGATCTCTGAATTCTTGATCCCACTGATATGAATAAGCAGCTACAACAAAGGTAATTAATCAACTTATATAGGCATCAAAGTATGGATTTAGTTATCATCAGAGGTATCAAAGTAGCAACACACTTCCATTTTGACAGTATATTAGACAATGAACCTCAACAAGGAAAAGATCCTCTCATCAACAAGTGATCCTTGCCTTTCCTTTACCTCTATACAGTTCAGATGAATCATTGACATCTTTTGAGATTCACTAGTTAAAAAGACACCAAAGACAAGTAGCAAGGATTGAGCTGTCCAGGAAAATTGCAATTAGAGTTTAAGCAGAGTTTAAACACTGAGATTGGTTTCTCAGCAGCATGAAAACACTGCTTATGTTTTTTAATACTTGCACACTTCCATTTTTTTCTCCTCTATTAATGAGAAAAATAAAGCCTCTTAAGAAAGTTTCACTTACCTTATAGATAAGGAGGCAAAACATAACTATTTTAAGACAAATTTCAGACTTTGAAAATTCCAAATTTTACAACACATATGGAGATTATTTACCAATGCATCAATCTGCATCTTACAACTTTATCCTTCATGCAGAAAACTATATGGCACATGATCTGGCTCATGTAACTAACAAGACATGAAAAGCTGACACGTAAGACTTGAAAAGCAGGTAACAGCACACAAAGAAAACAACACAAAGAATTTCAAAGACACATTAAGCGGTGGTACAGGTTTACATTTAGAACACTTTCTTCAGGGCAGTCTTTCTGAAGAGAAGTAGAACCAAGGTTAAAAGCCCTTGCTGGAAAGTCAAAAAGGTCAGCAGCATCAAAGATTTATGTATAATGAGTGACTACCAAAGTGTTTAAAAAACCATGTTTACCAAATAAGGAAGCAATTAGAGGGAAGCGCAGTGCCATGTAATATCATGTCTAAAGGTTATGAAAACAGAAGTTTAGAAGGCCAAGGAGGTTGAGAGGAATAACTACTGCAATTACAGAACCAATGAAGTTTCCACTAGCTATTTATTTTTTCTGGTAATGAAAACAAAACTTAAAATGTATTTTCACATAGAGGCATGAGAATAATTCATTAATAACTTGTCATAACTGATTTGAATAAACAACAGTCACTTCTACATCAATAATAAAACAGTTAGCAACATAAGATTAAAATGGGGGAAAGTGTCATTTCATTATATAAGGGTGTAGCTTCCCTAAAAAGTAATCAGAAAGTGTCATTTGTTGCAAGCTTACATGAAGCCTTGTCCAGAGAAGGGCAACAGAACTGCGGAAGGGTCAGGAGCACAAGTCTTGTGAGGAACAGCTGAGGGAGCTTGGGGTGTTTAGCCTGGAGAAAAGGAGGCTCAGGGGAGACCTTATCACTCTCTACAAGTGCCTAAGAGGTTGCAGCCAGGTGGGGGTTGGGCTCTTCTCCTAAGTAATAAGCAACAGGACAAGAGGAAGTGGCCTCAAGCTGTGCCAGGGGAGGTTCAGGTTGGACATCAGGATGAATTTCTTCACTGAAAGGTTTGTCAGGCACTAGAATGGGCTGCCCAGGCAGGTGGTGGAATCACCATCCTTAGAAGTGTTCAAGAAACACCTGGATGTGGCACTCATTACTCTGGTCTAGTTGACAAGGCGGAGATCATTCAAAGATTGGAATCAATGATCCTGGAGGTCTTTTCCAACCTAAATGATTCTGTGATTCTGTGAAAGTTCTTTTGGGGCTCACTCTTCTACTGAGTGTGCAGCCAAACAGGGAGGCCAGGCCTCAGGGACCCAACCCAACCTAAGATTAAGATAGCACAATTACACATTAGAATCTGGAAACTAATTTCACACCAAGGCCTTTCCTTACTGACTCGGTGCTTCCCTTGCTTTTAGCATCATAGAATTCACATAATCCAGCCCACCTCCTGCTCCAGCCAGGGCCACCTGGTGATTATACGCTGTTTCTTACATGTCAGGACCCTGGACAGCTCTGGGATCCACTACGCCCCCCGGCTTTCCCCGCCGTCCTCTGCGAGGTGTACTTAACGTTCCCTGAGGAAAGAGGCTAAAGCAAATGATGTGCCACCCTCTGTTCGAGGTTGCAATTTGGAGAAGACAATGACAAGTTTCAATAAACTGCAACTCTCTTCTGCCACTGAACAAACAACCATGGAAATAAAGTTTCAGGAAGAATTTCTCCATGGAAAGGTGGGTTAAGCATTGGAATGGACTGCCCAGGGAGGTGGTAGAGTCATCATCCCTGAAGGTGTTCAAGAAATGACTGTAAGTAGCATTCAGTGCTTTGCTTTAGTTGACAAGGTGGTGATTGGTCAAAGATTGGACTCGATGATCTTGGAAGTCTTTTCCAAACTTAATGATTCTATGGTTCTGTGAAATCACAGTAGCTGCTAGGGCATAATATTTTGTTATTTTAAGATATTGTCAGACCCAGCAAATAGGTTCTGAGCTTCCTATCAAGCTAAAACCAGTTTTATTTTTCACTTAAAGCAATTCCCAAACCAAATGCAAATCCAGGGCAAACTAATGAACATCCAGAGCAGCAGGAAGCTATTAACACAATGGGAATGCACTGGATTGAATACTCCCTTAGTAATAAGCACAACATAACAGCAAGCTAATCGAGTCTAGAGCCTTTCCCTCCACTTCATTTTTGGGGGCTACTTCAGGCCCAGTTTAAAGGCTAGGCTGAGGAGGGACAGTTTACTAAGAGCAAATATTTGAGCCTTGTGACCTGGAAGAGGATGGGGTAAAAGAGCAAACGACCTCAAGTGTACCAGCAGGGAATATCCAAGTACGCAGTAGGGATGAGAGGTTGTTAAAAAGGCTATGCTGAACCCACTCTCAGTGCTTGCTAACATATAACTAACTAACACTCAAACATGATGACTGCAGCTTTCATGCAGCATTTCCAAAGACATATCCTTGCCAGACTTATTTCTCTGGCTAAGAAAATTACTCCATTCTGCCTCTTGTACTCACTCTGCTGCTTTAGTTTTCATCCCTTTACCAAGACATGTCATACAAGAATTGTCATGATCTTTCACCTTTTGAAAACTGAGTTGTCTGATTTTGATACTCCCCAAACTTAAGCTTCTAAATTTTCCTTTAGCTTTGTTTATTCACATGAGGAATCTCATGGAAAAAGACAGCACAGGTTGGTTGTTGGCTTTTGACAAGAGATATATAAAATCATAGAATGGCCTAGGCTGGAAGAGACCTTAAAGGTCATCTTGTTTCAGCATCTTTCACTGGGCCATGAGGTTCACTCTGAGGTTGCTCAGAGCCTCGTTCAACCCAGCTTTGAACACTTCCAGGGATGGGGCATCCACAGCGTCTCTGGGCAACCTGTGCCAGTGCCTTCCCATCCTCACAGGGAAGAATTTCTTCCTAATATCCAATGTAAACCTACTCTCTGTTGGTTTGACGCCATTCCCTCCTGCCCTGTCACTACATTTAACTGTGTCCTCTAGTTTCATCTTCCCACAGTATCTCTAATTTTTTTTTTTTTTAGAGCTCTCTAAGTCAAATAAAGAGAGATATTCAAGTGTTGTTGCTCTCCACTCATGTCTAGATAGCCTTTAAAGGGCAGACAAAAATGATTGTAAAATGACTTTCTGAATGTGGTACAATATATTCCTTCTCAATTGTGTCCAGCCAAAAAAAGTCACACTTAGAGAAAATGCTTTTTCCCCTGGGCATATAATCTCTTATAATATGACCTGTAATTAGAAAGCCAGATTAGGTTAGTTTCTCTTTTTTGTATCACTAGTAAAGATTTTACACAAGTGAACCACCTAGACCTTCCCTTTTTGTATTGGTCCTCTCACAATGCCATTCATGACACCTGGAAACAGTAGATATTAGATCATCCCACTGCTAACAACCAAGTTAGCAACAATATCATGCCCTTTTTTTCCCAGTAAATATGATTGTAGTGACTCTAGAATACACAGAGAACAAGTAGATTAAACAGATTCCTTTTAACAGCATCCCTGTTGTAATCTTACTTACATTTTCACACCCTTCAACACAGCTCTGTTCTCTTTTCACCACAAACAAATGTGACTTTGTCTTGGACTGCCAGAGCCTATACATGCTCTTCTTTTTCACTCAGCTTCTCCTTTTTGTCAGCAAAGCAATGGCATTTTTGGGTGTTTCATTTCAGAGTTAAATCCCAAAGTGAAACCTTACCAGAACTACTGAGTATCATTGAGCTTTTGTATGAAAGTCTTGGAGGCCTGAAGTCTGTAATCTTTCATAAATCAAATCAAGATTCAACTGAAAAGTTTATGGGTATTAATAAATTAATGGCCTGCATTTTTCATTCATGAAATAGTTTAGTGGCAAAGCTTCCACTTAAGCAGTGAGAATTTTCACCAAGGTTTCATTAAGCCTGAAGAGGACACTTGTAGATACAACTGGCAGAGTCTGCACTACAAATATTCCAGTGAAGAGGAGGTTGTTTTACAACACTCTGCTAAAGATAAATTAGCAATGATTCTACATCAGAATTCAAAATGGGCAAGTCTTTCACAACGAGTTTGGCAAAGTGGTGGGTCACAGGCTATACTATTTTGTTTAAATCACTTCTCCCACTCCTACTTAAAATTCAGACATCCAAATTCACTACATGAAAGAAATGCAAGAACTCCACTGAAGTTGCAGTAATTAATATGTAACAGGACTCCACATAGAGCTCCTTCCACTACAGAACAACCACAAACCCATGTGCTTCAGAGCAGGAGCTCTACTCTGTCAGGTCAGCCAGGGGTGGAGATTAAACACTCCCTCAGGCCTCTCAAGACTCAGGCACTATAAATGCCACTCATCCCAGGGAGTGGCCTAGGGAATAGCTCCACACAGTTTCGTATATTGAGTGAGTAAAAGGTGAAAAAATCCCCTTTCCAAGAGCATTGCATAGGAGGATGCAAGATTTCAGGCAGCCAGCTCTCAGCACTTCTCCCTTTCTCCCTGCTGCCACACACAAGAACATATTCTCAAAGTGAAGGCACACAGGCAGACAAACAAAAAAAAGAGGTTTTAGCTGAGGCCTGTAGAACAGATTGATATGAAGGACAGACCCCTAAAGCAAAAGCTCACACTATAGTCAGATAAACCCCGCCCTGTAATTCCTAACACGAAGCATGTGTACATATGAATAAATATCAAGCCCTAACATAGAGAGTTTTCAACAGAGATTTCCTTGGTAAACACAATATTTTCAGTTACCTTCAAAGTGCTTGTAGTGGTTTTGATCAATTCACCTCAACCCACTACATTGCTGAATGATGTAATTGTATATTCATATGTATCACACACATAGATCTAAAAAGAGAGATTATAGCAACAGAAATGCAATTATAGACCACAGCATCTGGGAATAAGCAATAAACAGAGAAAACTACAAACTCCATAAATGAATGAAAAAAAATACTGCCGTGATTTTGTAATAAATATATGAGAAGAGCAAGTGCTCAGTGCTGACCCAGCAGATGAGGTAATAGCCTACACAGCTGATTGGACACCCCTGAATTAATTTTCTCTAAACAGTGTTGTAATTTATATCCATTTTCACAGCCACAGCGGTGCCTTAAAGAACCTAAAGCACAAGAGTAAAGCTCAGCCATTCAATTAACAGCCCGAGCAGCTGTGGGGATAGAAATTAAAATTATTTTCTCCATAAAGATCTGTAATTTCTACAGCGAATTTTAAATTTGAGATATTCTATGTATGAATTTTAAATTGAGGATAGTTTAGGCTAGCATTTCTCAGCATTCTGAYTGCAATCAGAATTTGTGTGTCATGTTTAATTTCTGTTTTGATTGTTCACGGGTTTCCATGATTCGGCTTGGGATCTGATCTCCCAGCAGCCTTTCCATGGCACTCCAAGCACAGAATTCCAAACCCCAGAGAACCTACAGGCTGCGACACAGCCTCTACTGCAGCTGCTTTATTTTCTGTTCCTTCCCTCAAATGAAGGTTTCTCTCCTCCATCCAAATGAAACTACTGCAAGTCCCAAAAGAGTGAGAAGAATATCAAAGTACAGCATAAATTGCTCTTAACACACTACCAACGTAAAAATAATTTTCACTCAACTCATCATTTTTGAGAGAAAGCTTTTTTCTCCCTCGAATAAGTAGCTAGACATCCACTGAAGGCAAAACACAAAGACATGACTATCAAAAGACAAATTTTAAAGTAAAAAAAGACAAATTTTAAAGTAAAACCTGTGTTTTTTAAATTTACTCTTTCTGACAGGAATTTGGAGTGCACTGCCGGTAAGTGGTAGTTAGGTGTAGCTTAGTAAAAGGAAAAAGACTCTGAAAGCATAATTTCAGAGAAAATACTTTTTGAAAGACCATGTATTCTGGTGGAAAAGCTACTCATCAAAGCTAAATGCATACCTTTCACATTTTTGCAAGTTGTGTATTTAATATCTCTGAAAGTACAACAGGGTATTAACATATTTGCCAGAACATGAAAGAAATGTCTTAAATTTACAGGGAAAATGGCTAAGAAGTCACCAACTTGGATTGCTGCCAAATAAGGAATGCTGCACAACTTATTTCTTCCATATTGACTCAAATTTTAAGGAGATTTCAAAAATGAACCACACCTGACCCGCTAATGAGATATTCAACAAAGTAATTTTATATGGTTTCCAAAACCCTGATCTGTAGAGCATTAAAATAACATCAAATTAACTTGAAAATTCCACAGACAAATGTTGTCACAACATGCTAATTGAGAATGGAACCAGGGTATTTTTGTGATCTGAAAAGATCAAAACAGCACACAGAAACAAATGGAGAGAGCAAAAGACAAATATAATCACAGAATCATTTAGGATGGAAAAGACCTCCATGGTCATCAAGTGCAACCTTTGAGCCATCACCACCTTGTCAACTAAACCAGGACACTGAGAGCCACATCCAGTTGTTTCTTGAACACCTCCAGGGGTAGTGACTCCTCCACACTCTTTACCATCTCAGGTCCTCTTTCACCACTAAATTTTACTGGATAAAACTAGAAGCAGCTGTGGCTTAGATCAGGCAAATACAGAATGTACCAAAGCCTCATACAGGCATTTAAAACTTCAAAGAATTGTGCACTTTTCCTTCAGACATGGCAAATCAAACATAAAATGTGTATCATATAAATTAATTCCACTGGAGTTCTGCTCTAGGTTACAGATTCACAGCCTGGCTGAAGTAAGAAGGGCGCATAGTGGGTCATCCGGTCCCACCTCCCTGCTCAAGCAGGACCATGCGAGAGCATACAGCACAGGATTGTGTCCAGATGGTTCTGGGATATCACCTGTGAGGGAGACTCCACACCCTCTCTGGACAATCTTGGACACTGCACAGGGAAGAAGTTCTTCCTTATATTCGGGTAGAACTTCCTGGGAATCGGTTCCTGCCCATTCCTCTTCCCATTGYTGGGCTGCATGGAGCAGAGCCTGGTCCATGCTCTGAGCCCTTCCTGCAGACACTGACAGACAGGGATGAGGTCTCCTCTTAGCATCTCCTCTCGAGGATGAACAGCCCCAGCTCCCTCAGCCTTTCCTCACCAGAGAGATGCTCCAGTTCCTAAATTATCTTTATTGCCCTCCAGGACCTCCATGTCTCTCCTGTCCAGAGAAGCCCAGACACAGCACTCCAGGGTGATCCTCACCAGGGCTAAGCAGAGGGGCAGCATCACCTCCCTGACCTGCTGGTACTGCTCTTCCCAATGCACCCCAGGACACCATTGGCTTTCTTGTCCTCCAGGGCACTGCTGGGTCATGGACAGCCTGTTGTCCACCAGGTCCTTCTCTGCAGAGCTGCTTTCCAGCTGGTCAGCCCTCAGCCTGTGCTGGTGCTGGGGGTGTTCCTCCCCAAGGGCAGGACCCCGCATTTGCCTTTGTTGAACTTTAGACAGTTGTTCTCTGCCCATCCCTCCAGCCTCCTGAGGTCCTTCTGTAGGGCTTGGGGTCAGCCACTCCTCCCAGCTTTCTGTCACCAGTGAACTTGCTAAGTAAGCAAACTCAGATTCTGGTAATCCCTCAGGTAACTGCTTGCTACCCCAACCACAGAAGAGAAGTGAAACGTGTCTTTTGGGATCTGCAGAGAAGGAATGCCCTGCAAGAGCCAAGCATATCTTGCTTTTATAAAAAAATACTACCTCTCCTGACAATGTTTGTTTTCTCTCTGTTTCTATACCTTCAAAGCCACAACAAAGCTATCAGACTAACATGAGAACATTATTATACAGTGTTACTAGAGGGAGGAAAAAGTCATCTAGACAACAGAAGAATAGGCAGCAGAAAAGCAACTGCAGCTGCTACCTGACACCAATGATGAGCAAATAATTTTACAGTTGAAAAATTGACCATGAAAATGTGTAATTCTTTTCTAGAACACTTTGAATTTCACTCCAGGTGTGCAGACTACTCTGGTATTGGACTAATGGAGTAGTACTTCCATAAAAGGGGGCTGTCTCATCTTTATGCAGGATTCAAATGCCCACAGCAGGATAAAGGAGAGATGCCAGAAGCGTTACACTGTGGGAAACAGGTGCAAAATGGGATTCGTGCTCCTCGCCTGCATCCCTGCAATGACTCTGTGTCCCTGAGGTCTGTGCTAAGCTGCATGGACTCCACACAACATGACAGCATAAAGCATTAGTGGGGAGTCAATTGATCCCCTAGCTGTGATTAAAAGGCCAACTAGAAAAAGATACTAATAAAGATTGAAGAATAGCAGCTGTAGGTGGGGAGGCCTGGGGGCTACCTAGGAGAGAACACAGAGACAAAAATGTGGTGAGAAAAGCAGGATAAAGAACTGAAGCAGAAGACCAGGGAGCTGTCATCATTCTCCATCACAGAAGGGGACACTGATCCAAAGGGATATTGTGGGTAGCAGATGTCTGTGACAAAAGCCAGCACAGAAGTACACTGGAATGAGAGAGTTTTGAAAAAATACTGACTTCCTGTCACCCTCTTACCTGTAACAGGATTAACCACAAATACACCTTTAGCAGAAAGTACTTGCTAGTTCACCTTACTTCTATATTACCAAAATACCTGTTGCTATCAACAAAAGGTGTATTTACTGTTGTTTTACAATTGTTCCCACTCTCAGTCAGACACCAGCTCAAAGTTCAGCTCAGGCATGGAAAGATCCTGTCCCAACTGACAGGCCAGAGTTTTGCTCTTACAGATTTAAAGACAAAGCATCTATTATGAGAACTTCTGAAATCAAGACCTGTGTGAGGTCTCTTGGCAGATCAGGTTTGATTTTGATCTCTCTTGTATATTGTCATCCCCATGGAGAAGGAAGGGTAACAAGAGTCATGTAAAACATTAGCCCTGAACAAATGTATGACAAAAACCCAATTAAGCTGGTGACACTATTTAGGAGCAGGGCAACTTACAGCCCAACCAGCTTTTCTGTAGCTGGAGATGCTCTGAAGGAATGAAAATGTAGCTCATCAGTGGGAAGATAAAACTAAGTGGGATGTGAAACAAGCAGCTCTGCTGAATAAAAAAGGTAGCATTTTTGCAAGCTCACAGTTCTGTAAATATCTGGGTGTTAAATGACTTGACAGAGCTACACTCACAGACAGCCTGTTACACCAGATCCCTTTCATTGCAGCTCTCCTCAGAACCACCAAACCAGAGTGGGTACCAGCCATTGGCCTTTCAGGTCACCTTACCCTGGGCAAGTATTACCCTCAACTAGAGCTGGCAGAGAGAATCAAGTGCAGTGTTCCATAAAGCAGAGAGCCAGCAGTACTCACAGGAAGGGGAAAGAAAAGAGAAAAGACAGCAGGGACATAGTTATTAACACACATTTTACAAACCAAATCAGTGTGAAAATCAAGTTTACATGGTTAGCAAGAGTAATATTGCATGGAGGTAACCGGCATATCAAACTTCAGAGTGCAGGAAAAATGGAAAGTAGGGTCAAAAGCTTATATTTAAAAGAATAAAACCAGGTATTACATCTTGCATAGCTAATTACTGTGAATGAGGAGTTCCTTGCAGGATCAAAATGCTAATAGTGAAGCAAGCAGGAAGGACCTAATTTACACTGGAGTAGAACCATGCTGAACACTTTCTAACTTTGCCTCTATGTTTTTCATCTCTGATGAACAAAGACCCTTTGAAAGCACAAAAAATCAAGTTTCTGGTCTACTTAGAAGTGTTATTTATTTTGTAAGCTTCACGTAACAGCAGGTTTCAGAAAAGTACTCAGCCTTACAAGCACTCAGTGGGAGCAGATATCAAACTTTAGAGAGAAACCAACATTGCTAATTATCACTATATAGGTTTTCTCTACAACTTCCTTATCTCTCAGATCGTCTATTCTCAAACAAACAGATATTCAATTTGAAATTCCCAAAACATAGGGACTACCTTGGCACCATGACAGCAATCTGGTGTAAATGCGTACCTGAACATGGTAGTATCTGATCATCCCTCAACAAAATGTTGCAGAAAATAACATAGAGCCAGAGAATAGTTTGGGTTGGAAAGGACCTTAAAAATTACCAAGTTCCAACCCCACTGCCATGGACAGGGACACCGTCCACTAGATCTGGTTGCTCAGAGCCTCATCCTTAAACAGTTCCAGGGATGGGATATGCAGAACTACTCTGTTTTAGTACCTTGCCACCCTCTCTAAACATACTCTCTGTCAGTTTGAAGCCATTCCCTCTTGTCCTATCACTCCCGGCCCTTGGAGAYGGTTTCTCTCCGTCTTTCCTGTAGGCTCCCTTCCAGTACTGGAAGGCCACAATTAGGTCATCCCAAAGCCTTCTCTTCTTCAGGCTGAGCAATCCCAATTCTCCCAGCCTTTCCTCATATCAGAGCTGCTCCATCCTTGTAATCAACTTTGGTGTTTCTCCTCTGGACTCGCTCCAACAGGTCCATGTCCTTGCCATGAAGGAATCCTCCTTCAGTCAGACTAGACAAAGATAACTCATTCACTACATGAAAACAATGGCTAATAAAGTCTGAGAAACTGGGGAAAAGAAAAAAAAGTAATTATTTGTTATCCAACAAGCCACAATACCAAAATTATGAGTCCTTACCAGAATCGCACTCAGCAAAAGTGTACTGTTGGCTAAATCCTGGCCATGCTGAAGTCAGCTGGAACACTTCTGTTGACTCAGAAGTAACCAGGCTTCACTTCTCCTGTTTTACCACATACTTCAATACTCATTTCACCACCGCAGCTCTTTCTATATTCATATACTGGCCTGAGTATCACAGGGGTTCTCTAGATCTCTTCTTTTTTTTTTTTTTTAAATTTTATTTTTGTGAAGGAAAAGGAATAGTGGTTCAGCATCTCTATCTGTTTACTGTGTGGGGAAAAAGGGGTCTTGCAGTATTTCTTCCCCACAAACTCTACCTGAAGAAACCCTCATTTTAATTTTCTCCAGAGATTTTCAAGCATAGATTTAGGTGTGCAGTAACATCATACATTGAATTTAAATGACTGTAAAGTGCCTAAGGGAATTGTTATAAAGAGCATCATACTCATCCAAGAATTATTTCTCTTTGGCTTTCTCATTTTGACTGGCATAATACTGGATCGCAGAACAGATCTGTGTAGCCTTTGCATTTATTGTCTTCTTTCACCTAAACTGTCTATTATTGAGCCCAGTCTCAACACTTAAATTTGCAGCATTGCTCCACAGTACCAAGCTACACTGTGCATAGAATAATCAACAACACTAAATACAAGCTTGTTCAAGCAGAAAGGTGACATTAAGCTCTGCTTTGGCGTATTTGGTATTGATGTGTTGTACCATTCCAAAGGATAAATCTGAGAATACATTTCTGAGGGTACCACACAGTTAATTGGCACATATTTTCCTTACAGACAATTAGAAAAACAAAAACATTCAGAAGTTTAAAAAACCCAACTATTTGGTTAAAAGACTTGTGGTTGTTTGGCCTAGAGAAAAAGACTGTGGGAAGACTTGATAACAGTCATATATGAAAAAGATAAGGAAAAAACATCTCTTAACTTATAGCCAGGGGATAATTTCAAGTTATATGTCAGGAAATAGATCCTATGCATAAGGGCAGCAACTTACTAGATTGGACAGCCTAATGGGTTGTGGAGTTTCCATTACTGGAAGCTGTAAAAAATTATTAGATAAATATTTCTGAAAAACCTGAAAGATTACAGATTTAGGTTAGATGTTAAAAAGAAATTCTTTACTTATATAAGCATGGTGAGATGCTGGAACAGGATACTCAGAGAAGCTGTGGATGCCCCATCCCTGGCAGTGTTCAAGGCCAGGCTGGATGGGGCTCTGAACAACCAGGTCTAGTGGAAGGTGTCCCTGCCCATGGGGCATGAGATGATCTTTAAGGTCCCTTCCAACCCAAACCATTCTATGATGCTGGTAGAACTGTCAGCCATAGGGCAGAGGCAAGAGGGCAGTGACTTCTGAGCATCCCCTCCAGACAATGACTTGGCACAGGTTTCACTATGATTCCACCAGAATGAACTGATGGTGCCTTGTGTTTGGGTGTAGCATTGCCTCGTTGTAGTGGTTTGACACTGGCCAAATGCCAGGCACCCACGAAAGCCGTTCGCTCACCCTCCCCTGCCACAGCTGGGCAGAGGAGAGAAAAAAATTAATGAAGGGTTAATGAGTTGAGATAAGGACTGGGAGAAAATACTCCAAGGGCAAAACAGGCTCAGCTTAAAGGTACAAAGTGAATTTATTACTAAAAAAAATCAGGGGAGGATAATGAGAAGTAAAAAAAGCCCTTAAAAGCACCTTTTCTTCCCTCAACCCCTCCTTCTTTTCCACCGACAGCACAGGGAGACAGGGCATGGGGATTTTGGTCAGTTCGTCACCCAAGATCTTCTTCCGCTGCTCAGGGAGAGGAGTCCTTCCCCTGCTGCACCATGTGGTCTTTTTCCAAAGGAGACAGTTCTCCATGAACTTCTCCAGCATGGTACCAATCTCACGAGCAGCAGTCCTTGCCAAAACTGCTGCAATGTGAGTCCTTCCCACAGGCAGACAGTCCTCCCAAAACTGCTGGGGCATGGGTCACTCTTCCACAGGGTGCAGTCCTCCAAGGACAGGCTGCTCCAGCCTGGGAGCCGGGCCCCCGTCTCTCCACCGGGTCTCCCACTGGAGCACAGCCTCCTCCAGGCATCCACCCGCTCTGGCGTGGGCACCTCCCCCATGGGCTGTGGGTGGATCTCTGCATCCCCCATGGATCCCCATGGGCTGCAGGGGCACAGCTGCTTCACCATGGTCATCACCACGGCCTGCAGAGGCATCTCAGCTCCGGCGCCTGGAGCACCTCCTGCCCCTCCTTCTGCACTGACCTTGGTGTCGCCATGTTGTTTCCCTCACATGTTCTCGCCTCCTCCTCTTCTCTGGCTAGGAAAAACTGTGCCCCCTTTGTTTTGATTTTCTTCTTAAATGTGTTACCACAGAGGCATTACGACCATCTCTAACTGGCCCAGCTTTGGCCAGCAGCACGTCCATCTTCAGAGTCATCAAGGACTGGCTCTGCCGGACGTGGTGGAAGCTTCCAGCAGCTTCTCACAGAAGCCACCTCTGTTGTCCACCCTGCTACCAAAAACCAGGCCGTGCAAACCCAATGCACTCATGAATCCCCCTGTGAAGGTGCAAGCCTGACCTTGTAGAACTAAATCATAAATAGTGCTGTACCTCTGGATTATGCGGTGTGATTGAAAGCATTTCTTCATGCACCCTTATGAGTGCAAAGGGAACACTGTGAAAATGGGTGCTGATTTGGCTTTGCTATAGCAGAAGCCCTTTTTTTCTTGTAGCTTGTAGCTGGTGTTTCTTGTGCAAGCTGACAGGAGGCTTTAGCCAGGTGAGGGTTGGCCTCTTCTCCCAGGAGGCAACAAGTGACAGGACAAGAAGAAATGGCCTAAAGCTGTGTCAGGAAAGGTTCAGGTTGGACATCAGGAATTTCTTCACTGAAAGGGTTGTTAAGCATTGGAGCAGGCTGCCCAGGTGTCAGAGACTGAAATATTATAGTTTCTGACTTAAACATTTTCATGAAGGACTTTTAAAACTGTATTACAAAAGCTGCAGAGAAGACCAACACATCCTGAATGGGCCCTGACTGAGGCCTTACATGGCTCGCTAATGAAGATAAGATAAAGTAACAACTCAGGGCTGGGGATATTCACAAAGCACAAGCTTAACACCTCAGGAGTGGAGATCATGGCCCCAGGGCTATCAGCTGTCAGGGTGGGGGAGAGAGGCTTTGGGTGTGTGTTGGAAAAGCCTCTGGTCAGAGGCACAGTGACTGCCCATCCTCCGCTGCGCAGAGGAGCCCAGCTGTGGGGCCCCTTCACCCAGGGAGAAGCTGCCAGCCACATGAAGGACASAAGGGATGATATGGCCCATCAAAGGCCCTCCCAAAGAGGTCCCCAGACCCTACACCAGAGATGATGCAACAGACCCACAGTGTTGCAAGGGACAGTGTCAAACCTAGCCCCCTGCAAGGGAGACACGTGGGCGTTCCCACCTGGCCCAAAGCGTATATTAATCCATGGGATTCTATACTCTCTGGCATGTGGCAGCGTGGCTGTGGCCGTGGTGGCGACGGGGGACCCTCACCAGCAGAAGACCAGATGGAGGGGAGCAACGAGATGTCGTTGGGACCCTTGGATGGGTGATATGCTTCCACCTAACCCCTGTCACTCTCTCCCTGTCCCCCCACCCCCCCACGCACACTTCTTTTTCTTTCTTTCTTTCTTTCTCTTTCTTTCTTTCTTTCTCTTTGCCTCTTTTACTATTAAATAAAACATATCAAATTTTTGGCACCAACATCTAACCTCGTTTTGTTTTAATCTTGTTTTGGGGTATATTTTGAACCTTCAAAGTTCTTTCCGGTTTATACACAGAGACTTAGCTTTCTTTGCTCTTCTGGGTTTAAACCGGATTGCAACACCAGGGAAGGTGTGGAGTCACCATCCCTGGAAGTGTTCAAGAAAGGGCTGGACATGGCAGTCAGTGCTATGGTTTAGTTGACAAGGTAGTCATTGGTCAAAGATTGGACTTGATGATCTTCTTTTCCAACCTAAATGATTCTGTGATACTCCCAGTCACCACACGTGGCTGTTGGGCATTCCCAGCATGTATCTGTGGCTAGCTAGGTTGTATTTTTAACTATACAGAACAAAATCAATGAGATGGTACAGAAAAGGTGAGTGAGGAGGTCTCTCCAGGGAGCTGCCTGCCCATGCACACCACCTACAGCTGCACTAATGCTGGAATCATCAGGATCACCTGCACCACACGGACTTCTTCCCTTTGGCCACTGCAGGAATCTCTCATTACCATGGCACTTAATAGGCTGCAAACACTTTGGTCACTGTGGTAGGTTGACTTAAATTGACAGACAGCCTGCTAAACCAATTACGCTTCTCTCAATTTCACATATTTAAACCGCGTGGAAAGCTGGGATTTTAGGGAGGTTTTTCCACTCCAGCTTGGTGCCAGGACGGGACGGAGGGGGGCCCTCAGAGCCCAGGGCCCCGCCGGGCCGGGCCGGGTGCCCCTGCTCCTCCCCCCCCCCTCCACTCTCAACACTGCATCACGGACCCTGGGTCCCTGGGAGGGGGAACTATGAAGCCGTCTGACGCAGTTTTGTTAAGAAGCCGGCAGGAGCGTTCTAGCCTACAAGCCAGCATACTTTACGCCGAACTGAAGAGAATACCRTTCAGTTAGCGGCGCAGGGAGAGCAGGAGCCTCGCCTCACCCTGGACTCTGAATGGTAACAGCAACTTCAGAGGCAGAGAGAGAGAAGTAAAAAGCTGATCACGTGAGACGAAGCTCCAGAGCCTCTAAAGATGGCTTCGGAAGAGAGCAGAGGGCGGTGCCGCGCTTCCTGCGCGCAGCTTAAAACACTTTTTGCAATGCCGTGGTAAAGACTGTAATATCATAACTGTCTCTTTAATCCATTTAGAGTACATGGGGGGATGGACAGTTCACGTGTGGCTTGCRAAAGTTAAAAAGTGCCTATGCTAGTTTCTTTAAAAGCCGAAAGAAAGGAAAGAGGCTTTTAAAACCTAGTGGCGAAAAAAACCTTTTGCGTTCAAGCCAAAATAACTCATCCTTAAAAAAACTGATAACCCCATGTAATGGTCCATGTCTTGCAGTGTAACAAAGCTGTGAGTTTTCATGGAAGAGATGTGTCATACCACAGCAGTTTTTTTTTCCTCTTTTGCTTTTCTTTTAGATCTGTTAATAAATTTCTTTAAGCCTGTAAGTTTGTGCCTGCTTTGTTTTCTCCTAATTTTTATCTCACACAAAAAGGAACAGTAAGTGATCAGTAAGTAAACAGTAAGTAAAATCAAAACTACTACACTCCAATTGGTGTTTCTGCCCGGTTTATCAAATTCAACCCACTACAGTCACATCCCATAAAACCATAAGTAAGGAGGTGTTATACACATGAGAAGTTGGTCTACCAGCATTCCATAGCACATTTATCCCTATCTGACTGGCTCACTAAATGTCCCCATCAGCACAAGGCAGCAGCACCCTTGTATTACAGCAATATACATGTGCTTAAACTGTTCTGCGAATCTAGACCTTGTCTTAAAATTAACCTCCTGCCATGTCAGAGAATGAAGGCATCCAAATACATCTGCATTACTTGGGAATGCCTAAAAAACTATTTCAGGTCTCAGAGCTAACATTTGGGATAGAATTTGGGTGATTTCCTCCAGAAAAAATGATCATCTGGATCCAGTGTCTTTCATCCAGACCTTCTGAAACTGGAGACCATTAGTCCAGTACGCTTTACACTGAGGAAAATACAGCCATTGGACACTGCTTCCATGAAGCAATATTAAAACAGCTCTACTGAAGCCACCAAACTGGCATGCACAATCTCAAACCTCTGCACTAACCCCACTCACAGGATTTTATAACTAATTTTCAGCTTAAAGATCAAGGGCTCACCTAGGAAAGTGTGCAGAATTGTGTTAGCAATAATGTACCCTACAGGAAAATATCCTGCAAATGCCTCCAGCAGTCTCCCTGGGACTGATGGACTGGACTAAAGTCAGTGAGCCTAAGCCATGGTCTTGGACTCAAGTATTCCTCCTTCAAACCATCTGCAAAGCCAGGTATGTTTTTATGAAAGTTGCTCTTCTCCACAACGTGCCCAGACTGGCACTGCCAACTGCCCCTAGCCCCAAATGTCCATGGTTGGCAGAAATCTCTAAGACAGTCTTTGAAAAAGAAATTATAGAAGAAGAAGAAAAAAAAAGACACCATCTCTGCACTGAAAAGAACTATTTATTTTTTGGGATTCCCAGTTATATTACACAAGTCCAAATTCACTAGGCCATTAAATGTCATATGTTGGCTCAGTTTACACCAGTACTTTCAGTTTCCTTGCCTTTGCCTGCCACTACAGACTAATCCTTTGGCCACCACATTCCAAAGTCACCTCAAGTTGGTAGTAACTGGCCAGTAGACAATCTGCAGCATTTAATTTAATGCCAAATTCCTCCTTAAAGACTCTAAAAGAGTATAAGCTTTGTAGATCAAGAAGGAGAAAGCAGCCTGGATTCTTGGTCTGAGCAACCTGCACATCTAGGATTTATCCAGTGCATCCTGATGGAAGAAAACCACTACTGTGTTATTCTCCCTATGTCCAAAATGTCACTTGGAAGCCAATGCTTGCTGCATGGGAATCATTCAGGTGATAAAAGTAGTTCCAGAAGAGAACCACAGCTCTTCCCCTCCACGTCATATCAGGTTATAGGGACTCTAAATCAACCATGCCTGGCCACATTAAGTCAATTTCTGAACTATAATGCAGCAGAGCTCTCATTACATGTAAAGCTGGGCTCACACTCCCCCCTAAGCAAGAAGACATAAACGATCTCTTGAAAGTCACTATACAATCTTCCTACAAGATTTGTAACTTTGCCACCCCTTCTTAATAGCTTCAGCAGGGGCATAACCTTCCCTGACTTTCTCCAAGCCTGCAGACTCCACTAAGCCACACTTCCATCTGTATTTAGGAATTCGTGGGAGAAGGGGGGGGGGGGGGGGGGGGGGGGGGGTGCTGCAGCTCTGCTACACATAAAATACCTTCTGAACATAATCTGGTGTCCTGCCACATTCCAGTAAAATTTACATGAGCCATATCAAGAAACCAAATAACAATACAAAAAATAGAAGTATGTAGTATTCCATAAATTCCTACTCATTCTTCTGCCAGGCGGTAAGAGCTGGGCACAAAATGGACCCAAACCTAAGCCTCAAATAAGCCAGTACCTGTATTATGCCTATTTTAAGAAGTATCTCACCAAAAAAGCCCACTATTGCAGAGAGAAAATTAATGTAATGTGCTCTGATCACTGAATAATTCAAATATATAGTCACATATACAGCAAAACATCTTTAAACTTAACAAGATGAATTTTAATAACAAAATTAATAATTAAAATGAAAGGCCAACAGGTGGACAGCATATAAAGGATAAAGCTTTCTCAAGAAGCAAAGGTTTCACTGCACCTGTAGGTGGAAGTCTTGGTATATAAACGAATTCACTGCCAGAAAAACCTCTGCATGGAGAAACGATCTCCTTTTAGTATCTTATCAGTTATATAAAACTACGATAAAACAAACAAAGCAAACCTGACTGTGTTGCCTTTGGGCAGACTAGAACCCACCGCTATTTCTGTTTTTACACCCCCAGCCAGGCAGCTCAGATGCCCTGAAGTCACTTATAGCCATCACAAGTCTGGTGTCCCTGTAGCTTCTCATCTGTGCCCACTTCTTTTAATTATTCTTTTGCTTGCAACAGTTCCTGTTTCTAAAGCAGTAAGTTTAAGTCACCATAAAGCAGATAAACATTGACTAAAAAGCCCATAAAATTCCCAGGGCCTCTCTGTCCTTCTTTGCTTGCACTTCCCCATTTGCTTGCACTCTTCGAGTTCAGCCTTTTTGCTTTGTACTTTGCAATCCCACAGCGTAACATTTGTAGTTGTGACCTGTAGGTACTGTAAAAATGATACTTCAGGGAGAACATTTCAGTTGTGCAGCCAATGAGTAGAAATGTGAACTCTTGTATTACCAAAGAAAGAGAGTAATGGATGCTCAGTCACTTTGGACTTGAAACACAAAAGTTGAGTCAGGGCAGCTGATCCTGTCTCTGCCTGCGGGCCAAACTGACACTTCGCAGCCAGATCCAGTCCTTCCCTTTCTCTCTGTTACATTTGGAAAGGTCAGCATTTATTTATGTGTTTGCACCGACTGAGACAAAGCCCATTTGGCATGTGCTTTATTGCAGATAAAATGCACAAAAATCAGGCTCACCCAAGACAGCCTGGCTGAGCTGCTTGGCTGGAGACATTCAGCAAGCCCAGGGTGACCAAAGCCCACATCAACAGGGGACAGAATGCAACTGGGACAGAAAGCAACTCCTTGGTCTGTCTCAACTCACTTCAACAAGGGCATGTTGCCCATCCTTTAGTTAATTACTTCAAGCTAAACACGTTCCAGCTCAAGTTTTTTAGCATAAATTTGATTTTCACCATCACGTATGTTTGCATCTTGCCTCTACAGAGCAGTTTCATTAAGACTGTGGCTTTTGCTTAACTGACCAGCTAGAATAGAGGATGCTCTATTACAGCTTTCCTAACAGGCCACACAAACTGGTCCAATTACACAGTTCTTAACTGGTCAGGATGGAATCATAGTGAAGGTAGGGGTTTCTCTTAACTAAATATTAAGCCACATTTTAGTTTTGATCACCCTGATGCCAATGGCTAGAGATTATCCAGGACTGAAGGGAAGACTCATGCTCCAAAAGAGCACAATTTGTCAGGTCTCTACAGATAGTATTTCATCTCCCAGTTTATGAAAAGCACTGTATAATACAATTTCTCAAATAATAAAAATATTATTAGTTGCTTTCCCAAAACACAGGTTTTATTTCAAAATATTTAAATACCTCTTCACCTTTTGTACAGTGTTTTCCACATTTCCAATAACTAATGTTTTTCAAATTTTCATTTTGAGTCAATATATGCAGCCCCAATAAAGAACAGAGTTTGCCTATTAAAGCAGGCATAGGGAGCAGGAAAAAAATGAAGGAAGACCAAAAGGGAAAGCACCAAGAAATTCCCCCAAATCCTAACTAAATATAACTCAAAGGCAGACAGGGAGGTACTATTTAGACAGCAGACTTAATGGAAATAGAAATAAAAGCTGCTTAATAGAATGCCTGTAGACCTAAAATTTACATCTATATCCAAGACATCAAGAAAAAATATCACATATGACAGTCAATATTTCACTGTATTTCTCCAAGCAGCTATGAATTACAGAGCATTACTGAGAAGAGACAACACAGCTAGCAAAAAATTAACAGAGCACTTCCAAAACCAACAGCAAAGGTAGTAATTCCTGCCTACTGGCAACACTGCAGCCCATCCATCAGATCCTAGCCCACACTGGTGGTTTCCCGTTTTACACACAATTTTTGGATCACCGGGTCTATAATCAGTCCAACAGAACGGAGTGTTTGCCCTAAGCAAGGTACCATTGTCCCCTTAAAGAGGTTCACTTTCTTTACACAGCTCTAGCTTCACATTCCACCCTGGATCTGCACAGCAGCTGGCTCCCATCTAACCTTTCCCAGAACCTGCTGCTCCTACACCTCACCTTTTGGTGGAACCAAAGTGCCATTTTCTTCCTCAGGATGTTTTTCCTGTTATTATCAGCATGCAATAAGGGGAAAAGCCTGCAGACTCTACATCAAACTCTCTTTCCCAATCTGATTTTTTTTTCACAGTAATAATTACAAATTATTCTACTTGCTGTAGGCTATAACTGAAAGAGCAGGGAATTTGCTTTGAAACAGCACCAGCAGAAGGACACAAAATCTCTGGCTAAATGAAAAATGTTGTGAGCAACCAAGAAAAACCAAATAAGATCCCAAAATTTAATAGGTACCCTGAATGAAAAGCACAAATCACACAGCACAATCATAAAATAATTCACTGTTACCCAATATAGCATTCAGAAAATCCAGAAAATGACAGAGAATGTCTCCATTTTACATTTACAATTAGAGCAACTTTTTCTCTGCCTTTATATTAATGGTAGGAATTTAAGTTTTAAATATTTATATTATATATGTAATTTGGAAAATATCATCTTTCTCCTGATCACAAAGTACCCAAAAAGAGATGCCACATTTCCCAATTTTTTTTTTGTGGTTGGCAGTTATTTCCTTTGGATTTCTCCAACACCATTGGTGATGATTATTCATGAGAAGCTCAGTGCAACGAGGCACTCTTGTAACTGACGGCTTCTGCAAGTGAAACTTTACAAGGGATTTGAGCAGCTAAGGAATCATATTTTAGTAATTTAAAATAATTTACTGGTAGCAAAAGTATCTAACTGCTTCAAGTGAAATACAATGAAACTAGAAATTTTTTTTCAATTTATAATTTTATTTTGCCATATTAAAAGGTAAAGTTTAACATTTGAAATGTGTTTTGAAATTTATTCACTCCTCTACCCTCCAAAACAATACTTTACATGGCAGAGTAAAAAGTTATATTTGATTTCATTCGGGTTTTTAACCTCTTGGGGGATGGAGAAAGGAGACCTCAGAAATATACCTCAGTTCTTCCTTGCTATAGGCTTTTTCCAACAAGCAACAAAAATCAATTATTTGCACAAAAAATTAAATACTGGGGTGAGCAGTTTTTTCACCTCTAATGCTAAAGATAGTCTGAAATTGCTTTTTGAAATTCTGAGGAGGAAAAAGATAGCAAGGAGTGAAAAATTATTTAAAAAAAAAAATTGAAACTGGGGCTTGATGCATTCTCTGACTCCAAAGCACATGAGTGTTAGTTTACATTTCTCTCACGTGGTTTTGAGTTACATCCCAGCTACTCATGTGGTTACATCCCGCTTACTCAGAGCCGCTAAAAACGACTGCAGGAATATATGGAAGCCTGGTTTCTCCCATTCCAGTCAGACGGTGAAGGGTGGGAAATGCTCGTCATGCCTTATGTCATGCCTCAGTGCAACACTGCAGACCAGAGCTGATGACTGAACTTCCAGACTATGGGAAGTGTGTATCTCTCTCCCATCAGGGACAGTAGTCCTGGACACTCACCAACATGCAGTTCTGTGTTCTGTTTAATAAAGGTCCACAATGGTGACAAGATACATTTATAAGCTACCCATGACCTTTAGTGCCCAGCCTGGCTTCTCCTGATTGCTGAGTATTGACCAGTTTCTCCGCGGAAGGGGAAAGATGGTGCAATCAGTGCAATATCTCATTTCTGCTCCCAAAAATTTTAATTCCCGAAATCAAGGGGTAAAATGACACAGAGGGGTAGACTAAGAGGAGCCACTTCCAGCAGCTGGAATTACTGGTTCATGCAAAACTCTGCAACATCAAATTTTGTCCTCATAAACTGAAATGGAGCACTGAATGACTATTTCCACATAAAAGCTTTTCTCTTTAGCAAATTTCTCCCTTGGTGGGTCAAAAACTTGAAAAAAATAAAAGGAGTAACATAATCACTCAAAGTCTAAGGAAAAAAGAGGAAGCAACAGAGCTGATAAAAAAAACCCAACACTTGAAATATTACATTCAAAAAGATGGTAAAATGAAATGTCACAACACCACCAAAACCTTTTAACCTTTTCACTTCAAAGAAAAACTGAAAAACGAATGAACTGATACTAAATTTATATTTTCATGAAATAGCATTTTTACTGGAAAAGCACTCTGTCAGAAAATGTTGACCCAGCTGTAAGAATTTTATCTACAGATTGCTCAGAAGAAAAATTACTCTATTTTGTATTGCTCACATTCAGAAATAAATGACATTTTACATATTAATTTTGGACATATTTATTTCTGTATTACATGAAATACAGCAAGTTCCCTATTTAGTTTTGACTTACAATATCCTATAATTTAGTCACTGGTTCAGGACTGAGGAGTCTTCTGCAATCACCAAATTGCTCAAGCCCAGCAGACTGATGTGGATGGAGACATTTTTATTTATTCCAGAGGAAATATTTTTTTTATTCTATCAACATAGCTGTGGCCTTTTACATTCCTGCGACGCGATGCGCGGGGGGAGGGGGCGGGCAGAAAGAGCGTCGCGTCCATCCCGATTGAGTCTCAGAGCCGCTCAGGGGGTGCTGCGCAAACGCACTCGGACACACTCTGACACACCGTAGTAGGTGGATACTCACTGCCACTCACACACACAGAGCCGGACAGCTCCTGCAGCATCGCTGGGGACAAAGAGGCGGGAGGGGTCCTTTGTATGAAGTTCCGAGGGGTTTATTGGAGTCCTCGCTCGAAGGGAACCAGGAACAAAGAACACAGAACACTGAGGGGTCTGGGGTTTTATCCGGAGCGGCACYGGGGGCGGGCAGAACATCAGAGACCAATCTTCTGGGGGCCAAGGGGTGGAGAGGACGTGGGGTGACAGGACAGTGACCACTGGGGAAGGCGAGGGGTGGAAAAAGGGAACTGGGAGCCAGCGGGGTATCAAGGAAAGGAGAACTATCTAGAACATGGACTTAAAATGGTGAAAGAGGATGGTCTTAGACCTCTGAGCCTGCCCACCAGCGGACCTCCAGTGTTTTGGGGTCCTGAGGCTCCCTGGCCAATCCTGCAGTGGCCTCAACCACTCCAATATTCCTGTTACATCCCTTGGGCATTTCAGAGTATTAACCATATTTTGTGAGTTGTTTTAAGCTTCTGTATACTTTTGAAAGGAATATTCATCTTCAGGAAAATCGCTTGCAAGCAAGCTAATCATAGACACCATTCTTCAAAGCAGGAGCCTGAAAAATTTAGGCAAGTACTTTTCTTGAAACAAAGAAGTAGAAAAATGCATTTAGAAATTTACTGCAAATAAATCCTCCTTATTTTTTAAGCCTACCAGGATTTTGTCTGATAATGGCATAAAAAATTCCTCTGGGCAAAATGCATAGGAGTAACACATCAGATTAGAGGCAGTGGTACTTGTAAGGAAAGAAGGAGCAGTAGTGAATAGCATTGTCAGAAACAAACTGCCCATCCATTTATTAAAGGGATAGCATTCCTGGGTTGGAACATCTTAGGGCTGGAACATGATGAAAATTCCTCTTTTCCACCACCAACCCTACAGCAGCAGCTGTCCACCCCCTTCGCAGTCTGCTTGGCAAGCCTAAGGGACACTGAAGGCGCAGCTCCTTAGCTCATGTTGTCCCCCGGAAATTTCTCTCTTCAGGACTTCCCAGATCTTTACTCTTGATCTGGCCAACTGATAAACTTTAAGGACAGGTGTTAGGATCCTGGGATCCAGTGGAGTTGCAAACACTATGACTTCTCTCTAACATCTCTGAAGGAGCCCATCCAGCACACTGCTCTTTGCTGTCAGAGGAGGTAGGACACCACCATGGCCAAGCAGAGTGCTAGGTTTAGTCCAAAAAACCCCCACATCTGAAATCCCAAATCCATCACAAAACAGTGACCTCCCTCTGCCAGCCCAGGTGGGGCTTTCCTGAAACCTTGGAGAGAACACACACACTTTGAGCACCAGTTGCCAGTATCTTTGTGGTACAAAGTTCACAGCTCTGCCAAGGATTCCGATTTTCTCCAATAAACAGTCCAATATTGTGGCAACAAATCACACTAATCATCATAAACAAGACTTACAGCCACTACTCTGCAACACATCATAAACTTTCTATCAGTCTCCAGAAATTCACTCCAATTGGGAAGCCCCTTTCCAGCTGTTCTGCAAGAAAAACCCACTTGCCAGGCAGGTTTCAGCATCTACTTTTTTGCTGAGCTTGCTGGGACACAGCAGCTAGGAGAAGGCTGAGGGAGGCAGAGGTCCATTATCCAGTTCATGGCAACAGGGACAAGTGACAAGACAGAGGACCTGGCATCCTGAACAAGACACAGCTGTAACAGAGCTTCTCTGGATCATGTCAACAGACAGGTGCTGCTCCCATCTCCTCTGCCCCACACTGCAGCTTCCCCTCACTCCTTCTCCATTAAAAGAAACTCTCTCAAAGTAATAACTCTGGTTTTGAGATCTAAAAACTACTTTTTAAAAAAACCCTAAAACTTCTTTGATGTTTTATTTGCATGATGAAGTTAACAAGTAAGAACTCTGCTACACATTTAACTGAAACAGCAACAAATGAGAAGCCCTGTGTGAATGACTCAACACTGACTGGGAGGCTGAATAAATCCTTATACCTTGAATTTGACAGATCAAAGTAGCAGGTAAATCAATTAATACAGCCAGATGTTTGGCTTCCTTTAAGTGTGTAGCCACATAAAACATTTGTATTCAACATATAAAATTAAATATAACAAACTCACTATTTAGTATCAGTTCCTGTATTAATTAAAAATACAAGCAGCAGCCTAGATTAGTATTACAAATTGCCAGCACTCAAAAACCCTACACTTAAGCCAAAGCACCTTTGATGGACATTAATAACCAACCACTTCCAACATTCAAAAACACAGGAAGAATCAACAAAGTCAAGCTGTTGGCTTCTCTTATTGGGCTCACGTTGTTTGCCATTGTCAGAGACTGAAATAGTTCATGCCTCAAACATTGATATAAAGTTTTAAAGACGCTGCAGCCACAGAAACCTCCTTGAAGAACTTTGGACTGTAAGTCGAACTGCTGATTAGATAAAAGGAAACCCACTGTTCAGTCACCTCAGGCTGAGGGAAAGGTATGCATCCACAATAGGCCGAAGCCTCCAGCTGAATTTGGGACTGGGGGGGTGGGGGGTGGGGGAGAGAGCACAGCTCACAGAAGCCAGGTTTATACAGACTCCCCCCAACCGAGGGGGGAGGAGGAGGTTTTGGGTGCATGGTGTAACCTCTGGTGAGAAGCAATAAACACCATCCTCCGATTACACAAACTGGCCTAGCTGTGGAACCCCCAACCCCACAGGCTACATCCACAGGACTGCACGTGATGCAATAGATCCAGAGTCTGCTGTGAGAGACTGCCCCCCTCCCACCTCCACGGGGGACGAGCCCGGACATGCCTACCTAGCCTGAGCATATATACCCACCAGATTCTATGCATTTTGGGGGCACCTTCACCACCAAGACGACCAGCTGCAGAGGATCAACGGAACATCTTGGGATCCATGGAATGGTGATATTTTCCTTATTCTGTCCCTGTCACTCTTTCTGTCCCCCCCCACCTGTTTTCTACTTCTTTCTTTCTTCCTCTCTCTCTTTCTCTCTCTCATATTTACCATCAAATAAAACCCTTACTATTGTCACTGGCATATGGTCTCGTTTGCACCTTAATTCGGGCAGAGGCATTTCTAAGAACCTTAAAACTGGATCATAACAGCCATCAATGAACTTTATTAACTTGGAAGTAACTTGGGACACCTTCACACAAAGCACTGTCCCATCCTGACTACACAGATCTGAACTGAAACAGTTGTAGGTGAGGGATCAGGCTCACAGTGACTGTAATCTCTGATTGAAATGCAGAAATCACCCTCTTAAAATAGCCAGAACCAAGAATTTTAAAAATCAAGACATGTGACCCAATTTCATCCCTTGTGTACATCCCAAAAAGCAGCCAGGGAAGTATTAACATCCATACAAACAAAATTTTCAGAACATGGAAGTAAAAAAGCAGATGCTGTTTGGTATTGAGAAATGAAGATACAATTTCTTGATGACCCTTCAGCCTATTTATACTCATTTGTATTGTGTTACTATTTAGATTTTAATACTTAAAATGTAAATAAAACATGGTTACTAACCTGTGGGAAGAGAGAGTAAGTTGCATTGTCAATTGTGACAGAATATAAAAATTCCCCATCAAACCAGAGGTTCTTTCCCATGGGGGAATTAATCTTTGTCATAGCAAAGAGCTGCCCAGGGTCACAGCATTCTTCCAGCAGCTTCCTAGAGAAGGGAACAAAAGAGAAAGCAGTATTAATTGGAACCTTGTCACACCTTTCTTAATTATCGCCCCTCATATCCCTGTTCCTGCCACTCTCAGGTGCTCCACAGCCACCCTTCCCAGCCAGCAGATGAACCATGGGACTCTTTTTTACTTACAGAAGAGCCAGAAAACCTGCTTTTACTTCAGAAAATCTTACAAATAGACAGGAAAAAAAATCTAAATTTTCATTCAGACTAACACAGAAACAAAACCAAGATTCAGCAAAAGAAACTTCATCCTATACAGCCCATTTTAATGGGTAAAAAACTGGTCTCCAACACAGACAGAAATCAGAGAAGCTCCTTTGAAAATTAGATCCAAGGTACATAAATATTCAGTATCAAACCTTATTTATGAAGAGCAGGCCTCCTAAAACCCCACATTTACCTAATTTACGTATGGAAATTTTGGCACCTCTCTTCAGTTACTGAAAGTCCTTGTGCTACATTCCCAGCAGTATTAGAGCCTGCTTCCTAMCTGAAAGCCAGCTTGAGTCATCCCAGTATGATGGATACAGAGAGAGAGAGTGGATATACTTGTTAGTGTCCCTGCTGAAACTCCGTATCTTCTTACTCCTTCATTTCCCAAAAATACTACACAGCCTTAGTAGAAATTGGAGGGCTGGTGAGGTGATTGAAGGTTATCCTGAAAATTCTGTACCACAGCAAACTCGGCAATTAATATCCTAAAGTACAGAATGATGAAAAGCTCTAAAGGTCCAGAATATCCTATCTTTCCAAAGCCTGCATGGCACTAGGAAGGGTGACACTCATGTATGTAAAACACACATTGCAGAATTCTGCCATTACAGTGTAATATTATGTTATCATATACATTCCTCATATATTTTAAAGGTAATCCCAAAAAGACTGGAACCATTTCCAGTGGCTGCACAGGAGCTGTAAGCAGAAAAACATCAATTATTAGTGACTACTAAAATTCTTGGTATAGCTGTTCTCCTCTACAAAAGAGGAGATTTTATTCAAAACCATAAAGCCATTCAGAGAAATTCAAATTTTAGCGCTTTTTAAAGTTTTGCTGCTACTTTTCATCTCTAAAAATTGTTGTTTGATAAAACCATTATTTTTCCCTATCAAAAACTGATTTTGCCGTAACTTCATAATTGTCTGTAAATGTGTATTATTTTTCAGACACACTTCAACTGAAGTAACAGTAAGTTCCCAGCAACAACTTCCCTAAGAATGTGGTAGAGTCCACAAGGCTGGAGATTTTCAAGACACAACAGGAGAAAGTGCTGCATATTCTCATCTAGGTTTCATTCCCGCAAAAGGTTGGAATATGTCATCATCTGAGGCCCCTTCCCACCTTGGTAGGTCTGTAATTATGTAACTGGCTGTTGGTTTATCTCCCTCTGAGCAGGACACAGCAATGTGCCAGCCAGATCAGCAATTCCCATTCCAAGAACACCAACGGCTTTATCTACAACCATCAAGGAAAGGCTTCACATCAGCCTGCTGCTGATGCCCAAATAAAGCCTTCATCACAGAACTGTGAAAAACAAATTACAGGAAATTTGAAATCTCTCATTGAATAACCTTTGCAAAACAGTGTAAGACAGGCATGGAATACTGTTCCAAATACAAGATTGGAAAGTGGAGATTTTTTTGGCTGTCAACAAACCAGTTTGCAGATTTTGGAAAATTATTTCTCTCTCTCAAGTGGAAAGAAAATAATTCTGCATATTTTTCTATCCGCACAGCAACTCTTTCAAAAAACATAAGTTAATCGAAGATCAGCTGGAGCCATTTGTTACAAAACTGTATAACAAAATTAAAATTTTCCAGTGAAATTCTGCAACTCACATCTCCTCTGGAAATTTGGTCTGAGCAAGAAGCACAAAGAAACCTCCAAACAACTTAGTGGAAAATTATCTAGGGAGTGTTTTATATTAATGAATCTTTTCTTAGCCAGCGTAGACTGAAGAGCTAAAGAACATACCTTTGTACAACTCCTTCCCTATTTATTAGATGAGATATATATCCCTATTCTTTCCCATCCCCAAAACCGCATTCTTCCAGTTCCTGCTGAACCCTTCATTAATAAACCTATTATGAAAAGCAATAGGGGTCTCCTGGAAGGGCCGCAAATAGGCAGGCCACTAGTTCAAGTATGAAGCTGTGTGTATGAACAAAAAAATCTTGTGCACTCATGTGTGCTTTCTGTCAGAAAATAATAATTATTAAAAGTCTCTCTTTCTGATCCAAATCCCAAAGTTACAAAGCAAGAAAAGCTTCATAGGAAAATGTTCATTTAAAAGCAGAAGGGATCAAAGACAAACCTATAGCAGGACACTTTGCAGGATCAGGGAGACTGAACTGTTTGCTGAGCTTGATTAAAATGTACAGCAGAAATGTTATGATAGAATTTGCAGGACTGCAGCAGCTTTTAGCCAGGAATCTCAGTTCACTGCAAGCATTCCTTCACTCACAGGACATAAACAATATGCTTTCAATTCAAAGTTCTCTCCAATTCAGAGAAGACTTGTATGCAAGAGGACTTAATATTGGGATTGAAAAGGCACTGGGGGCCCTCAGATCCAAGAGCACTTAGGGGACAAATCCCTATTTGTGAAAGAAGCAGGAAAAATGTTCCTTGGAGAATCTCACTTCAAGCCCCTCAGATTTCAGCTGGAATTGGGCACCAGGCAGGTCATTAAGCAAAAGGCAGCCTCAGCACTGAGGTCTTAACCTGAATCCATCCACAAAGCTTCCATAAAACTTCCAAACTACTTATTCTTCATCTTAAGTTAACAAGCTTTGCAGTCTGATTGCAGTTTGCAGACAGTTAATGCTTAATCGCACCCTGGTTTGACTCAAGTCCCAGTCAATAATGACTCAGGAGCTATTTTGAACATCCCAAATGCAGCAAATATAATACCTAAAAGAAAAAATGGACAATTCCATGGTATGGCTTATAAGCCAGGAGGTCACAGCCCTTTAGCTGTCTCTTCTCTGCAGCTGGGGGGGTCCTGCCTCCCCAGCACAGCACCATTTCTCCAGCTGCCTTGGGATGCTGTCCTACGTGGAGCATGTAAGCACCACCAGCACTGTGCAAGGCAGGGGAAGCAAAATTCTTTGTCTCAGCTTTTTCCTTTTAAATCCATGCAAGTGAGATGTACTACATTAATGTGAAAAAGATCAGGTTGATGGGGAGCCACTTGTCAGGCAGCAGCAGCAAGAGGAAAGAACCTTCACAAAGCTTCTCCAGGGAAGTGGTGGAGTCACCATGCCTGGAAGTGTTCAAAAAACAAGGATGATCCAGAGCACATGGATGGGGAGAGGACAGGAGAGACTACAGCCTGATGCTGCTCCTGCAGGTCCCAGCAAATGCCAGCAGACCCCTCACTGAACAAGGGCATTGATTCAACCATTGCTCAAAAATGGTAACATGAGACTTACTATTTCATTACAGTATGGCTTTAATGGAGCATTAAAATAATGACTCAGGCTCACATTCAAGTTTGAGATAAAAATAATTTGTGAAATGAATTGCTTTAGTCAGACTCTGCTCAGCTACCTGGATTTAGGTGGCATTATGCTAATCTTGATCCAGTGACTGCAAAATGGAGCCAGGATCTGACAGCACAGCCTGACATAAACTTGCCCTTTACATGGCAGTTCCCATTCACCTCAACTTCCCTTGTTTTGCTTTGTGATCAAATGAATCTGAAGGCCCAGAAAAAAAGTATCTGGCTTTGGAGTTTTGGTTGGTGTCAAGACAAAACCGTCAGGTCTTCACTCACAACCAGGGTTTTGCGGAGCTGCTGGAATCCAGAGCACAGGTGGTCACTTGGGTTCACTAGGGAAGATTTGCACAGCTCCATTTCACTGCAATTTATTAATTGCTTCCATCTACATACCCCCCAGTAGAGGCAGGAGGACCCACCAAGAGCCTCGTGGAGTCCTCAACTAAATCAACACCTATTTCCCAGCATGTGCATCCCCTATTGGAAATACTTCAGGGATTAGTATCAATAGTGGCTCTGAAATGCATCTGGCTTGACCATCTCTAATAGTCTCAAAATTTAATCCTGAAATTCTCCTCATTATGTCTTTGGTGTAATGTTTCCGTAAGAATAACACATCCCCAAGTTTTTGAAAGAAGTTTTTGTGGCAGGGGAAAAACCAAAATCACTGCTTAATAAAATACTGTCTTTAATAAATTTGCACCCTGTTCAGAGTCTGATTTTTTGGCACTTCAGGTTTTGGCTGATTTTTAAATTATTTTTCCACCCTCCTTTAAGAGATCCTTAAAGGAGGCTGCTGAAATTTCAGCCTCCCCTCTAATGACCAAAAAGGCTGGAATTTCCTGAATTTCTTGCTATGAACAAAGCTTTTTACTCTTTCCATAATTCCTGTGGCTATTCTCTCTTTTTCAAGATCCACCCCTAAATATTTCATTCTAAATAAAGCCTGGAAATATTATTTCTAGGGTAGCCACCCCCTGCCAACTACAGGGACAAACTGACCTCTCATTACGCATGCATCCTATGCCATCCAAGAACAGACAAAAAATCTAGGCCCATATCCCATCTCCCAGAGTAGGCAGCACCCAATGCCTGGAGCTGTAAGAGAGCCCTCTCAAATAGCCACATAATGGCTCTACTTGTGGCCATTTTTTGCCCCAAGCTGGCAGTCTGGGTATTTTATTTTACAGAATGGCTACAAAGCCATTCAATAACAGTAAAATTACTGGTTCTACTACAATCAGCAAGCTTGGAGCTGCAGTTGGCATTTGGCTTCTGAATATTCTGTGAAAACATTGTTGGGTTTGGTCACACACATTGAATTTCTCTTTCCTAAAAAGCTCAATCTAATACTTGTAACTGGGGATTAGCTTGAAAAATGTACTGAGACTTTGAGGTTTTCATGGTGTTTAAAGCATCTTATTACTCCAGGCATATCACCCCACCCAAGATGAGACTGAAAATTATCCTCAGCACAACTGTTTGTGAATATGATCTTAAAACTGCCCTCCTAAGAAAGATCACCTGGACAAGTACCAAATGAATAAGAGAATGGCCAATGCAAATGCTCTTGATATCCACAAAAGCATACCAAATTGGGGTTTTGGGACAGCAGTCATGGTTGAAGCTCTAGCTAAAATTAAGACCTTTGCCAAATACAACGTCTAAATCAAGAATACATTGCTGTGCACAGGTTCACTTCTGAAAATACCCAGTTACCTAAGCTTGAAGAATAGGTCTAAATGCAATGAAAAAGAAATATGGAAAGAGTGGATATCACAGAGCAGAACAGAGATAATATGATTTACTCCTCAGTCAAGGTCTCTACAATATGGTAAGATTTAACAAAGACTATAATAAAGTCATGACTGTTTTCCTCCTCACATTTATTATTATATTGTTTCTTGATATGGAACTTTCAGCCTATTTCAATGCCCCCTGCAGCAATTTCTGGTGTCTGGACTTTACAAGGATCACGTAATATTTCCCCAACTTCCTCAAGAGAGGAAAGTTATCAGGACAATAAAAAGGTTGCAGATAGTAAACCATGCCTGGCACTGCAACTTGCATGAAAGGAAAGAGGTTGCACTGCAGAGACCACAGAATAAGGACAATTCATGCAAACCATATTCATTAGCTTAGCAATAGAGCTGCTGTGACTTTTTAAAGTAAGAAATTAAACTATAAATTAATGATAATTTGCTACAACTTGCCAAATTAATAGTTGCAGAGGGAACTATAAAATCAAGCACTTGCACCTTTTCTGCATCATCAGTATCTTTCAGAACTTTTTTCCAGGCTTTTTTGAGGTGCCTAAAAGGGAAACAAAGTATTTTATTTAAACCGAGAATATAGTTTTCACTACCTACTCTTATTTATCCAGAGAATATTTGGGTTTTCATTACCTATTTTAAAATCACCGATCTGGTGCCACCCACACAGTAGAATTACAGTTCTGTTTCCCAGACTGCAAAAGAAAGATTAAACTGGTTTTTTTCATCTTGTGGGATGATATGGTTACCCTGTCCTTGCTGCCTTAACCTTGAGTGAACAAACCCTGCTGCCTTCTAGAAGATAAAATCTGAGCTGTCAATCATTGCAGCACCTCATCCTAATCTCCGACTGATTTTGTTAACCTCTTTTTTTTTTTTTTAATAAAGAAGTGATACATTTTTCTTCCAGACACATTCAAAGTGTCATAGAAAATGGGGGGTTTGATTTTGATTGCACCTACAGATTGGAGAAATACAGATGAGGCCAAAATTTGCCAGGGACTACCTTTTTGATTGAACAATGTTTGTGAACTAGAAGAAACCAAGATATAAAGCTGAGAGACTTGGGATTTTTCAGCCTGGGAAGAGAAGGCTTTGGGGCGACCTAGCTGGGGCCTTCTGGTCCCTGAAGGGAGCCTACAGGAATGATGAAGAGAGACTGTTTCCAAGGGCCTGGAGTGACAGGACAAGGAGGAATGGCTTCAAACTGATGGAGAGTAGGTTTAAATTAGGTATTAGGAAGAAATTCCTCCCTGTGAGGGTGGTGAGGCCCTGGCACAGGTTGCCCAGAGAAGCTGTGTCTGCCCCATCCCTGGAATTGTTCAAGGCCAGGCTGGATGGGGCTCTCAGCAACCTGGTCTAGTGGAAGGTGTCCCTGCTTATGGCAGGGGAGTAGAATGAGACGATCTTTAAGGTTTATTCCAACCCAGGCTATTCTATAATTCTGTAACTGAGTGAATAAAAGTCTACCAGATCACCTGACAAGCTTTTAGTTTACCTTTCCTCCTGCCAATTCTTTTACTTAAATATGGAGCAGCTTTGATCTGAAAAGCTATTGAAACACAGAATTGTTCACTTCCTTTCAGAAGAAACACATTTTGATTCATGCAAACTTGCTTCAAATTCCTATGCACAAAGCCTGCTTGCAAGCTTTGAAATGCAAATTATAAGGTATGAATTCTAAGACTTGGTCAGATGAAGTTTTTCTAAGACTCTCATATCAGATGTATAAAAGAGCTGTATTATAAGGAAACCACCACAAATTGTGACTAGCAATAGTAAAGATATCCAAATTATTTATTCAGTAAAATCTACTGGAATGCAGGATGTCTCTGAGCTGTCTGTATTGTTCCCAACCACATTCCCAATCACATCCAGGAGAGACAGCAGCAGTGATTTGACATCTCACCTGGGAACTGCAATGAACAGCCATATTTCCTGGAGAAGTGAGGAATCTGAGCACGAGCTCAAATTACGGTTTCTGGGTGGCAGCCAGAAACCTCACACAATGCTGAAATCCACTGGAACTGCTCCTTTGCTTTGTTAATGCCACCACCACCAGCCCCTAAGTACAACTGTGTCAGAGAAGACACAGGGTTCATTTCATTTACAGTATTTGAAATGCAAATTGAGATCACTCCAAGCCTTCCTCATAGAGACCACACCTTTTAGAGTGGGCTTCATCAGACTAAACACTTACTTCCTCTAATGGCCATAAAGGAACGACTGCCTTAGATAAAGAGATCTACATTTGATAGCTTTATTCCAATCCATGAAGCCAGGCCTGCTGCTCCAGATCCTAGGAAGTCAATGGAGGTTTCTGCAGCAAAGGTGAGCTGTGAGAGGGACTGTAGCTCTT
The DNA here is from genome assembly GCA_003713295.1 of Parotia lawesii. NCBI lineage: Eukaryota > Metazoa > Chordata > Aves > Passeriformes > Paradisaeidae > Parotia > Parotia lawesii. The sequence continues at coordinate 234,345 of RAHM01000214.1, forward strand.
CTGCCTGTCTACAGCATCCCATGGAAGGATCCTGTTTGCCAGCAGCCCCATCCGATGGTTTATCATCTCTGCTCACACATCCTTCACAGTGTCAGAAAGATGAACTGGCACAGCTGCACTGACAGGTGGTTTTGTCACAGAGGCAAAGGGGAACGGGTCAGGGGATGAGATTAATTGCTTCAAGTGCTAGCCTTTTTTTTAATCTTATAAACCTGGCAGGAGGAGAGCAGCTTTCACAGATATGAAGTGAAATTAATCAATGGCTGTCTTGCAAAACAGCAGAACCATCAACTGAGACACAAAGTTACACTTCATGAAGTGCTGCTGCAGGAAGGAAAAATTAGTTCTTTTCACCACTTCCCTCCTTCCTGCCAATCAAATTGCTGTTTGCTTTGTGCCCCCACGTGCACAGAGAAATAGTTGGTTTCAACAAGGGCACAGGGTGGCTGTTTTCTTTCAGGAGAAGGAGATTCACTAAAAATCAATTGAGCAGCTCTAATCTTACATTTGAGCTTGCACTGTCTAGAGTGTTGACAGGTCCCACCTGGATCTAAGCAGTCAATTATCACACCACAGTGACTTCTTCGCCTGCTTCTGCAACCCAGATAGAAGCCCTGTAAGTAATGCTCCTTGCAAAAGTGCCCCTATGCTCCAATGAAAAAAAGTCCATAGAGTGCTTTTCACTAATTTGATCAATTCACTCATGCCCCTTGATAGAAGGTGAACTAGACAGAAAGAAAAAAAAATATCCTTCATTACACAGATTTTCTAAAAGCAGAGACAACAGAAATGAAGAGGAAAGGAATTCTCTTGCATTGGTCACTCCAAGTGGTTTTTGATGCAAAAACTGTAGGTGACCAGGCAGCCATTGCCTATACATGTAACAGAGGCAAGAATATGTAAAAATATCACAGGAAAATGCATGGAAAACCAATATATTTTCAAAGGCATATGAAGGTGCACATCTGGAGAAAAGTTTTAACCCATCAAAGACAGATGAATAAATCTGAAGGAATAGACTGAAGGAAGCCTGGTTTTGAAGAGAAACTAGTTCCTCTCATTTCTCAGAAACTGCTTCCAACATCTCATAACTATCAATTGTTTAGGAGGTGGAATGAGTTTTGCCTGGTTGGGAAACATCAATCTGATGCCTGCCAGCCAGCAGGATGAGCTGATCAGCCAAACAGGAGGCCAAACAAAATGGGAAACCTTGGGCTTGACCTCTCTCTTTTATCCAGTTTTTCATTAAACTGGTAGGAACTCATTACTTTTAAGACTTCTATTATCTGCTTAATTTGGATGAAATTTGCCAGTGAGAAAAATTTCTTAAAGTGAGCGGATTATGATTGAGATTCCAGTTATATCACATTTCCTACTGACTGAAAAGGGGAAAATAATCTAATAAATGCCAAATAATGCCTTGCTTTAGCTTCCTTGAAATGGACATTGACAAAACAGTGTGCTCTTTGTTGCTTCCGTACACCCAGAATTATACACCAGTTAAGCTGTAATAGTCTGATTTTGGATGAAAGCCAGGATTTAATGCATCACCAAGCACTGACACTGGACTTCACTTACAGCCCTAGCTGCTGCAACCACCAACATCACTTCTGTAAACAGGTGACCATTCAGTTGGCCGAGGATCCAGAGAAATTTCTGAACTGAGTTCAGTGGTCCTTCTGTGTGCTGACAGATGGCTTCTAACAGATGAACAAGAATGGAGAAATTGCCACAGATTAAAATAGACCATTTATCTGAAACCCAACTTGAACTTGCGATTCCCCTGTTTGCAGGTAAAAGCTTAATTTTTGAAATTTTCCTAATGTGTTTTAAATCTTGCCCGAGTGCTAGGTGCTATAAAATCAGCTTTATTGATGCAAACACTTTGCTAAAGGCACTAAGTAGATTAAAATAAAGGAAAGACATATCAAAATTGGAACCTCTTTTTATTAGAAACTCCAATTCCAAGTCTAAGTCTCTTTTGGTGAAGCCACAGAAAAAAGTTAAATGGCAGTCATCTTGCACTCATATTGAACTCCATCACAGTTGAACTGTTTTGCCTCTTTACAGACTTACTGAAATAAGATCTCAACAGCTCTGGGTTGAAATGAGTCTGCTCACAAGTCACCTCCAGACACCTGTTCCAGGAACAAGAGGCCGTATACCCTGTTTGTCTTCACACCTTTCTCTCCTGTAGGCCCAGTGAAACTCAAAAATCAAGTTTATTGATGATCATCAGGGACTCTGTTATGATAAAACAAAAGCAAATGCTGGACTACACGATTTCTTTTTGCTCCTCCCCTACTTCCATTCCCAGTGGCTGAGTGACAGCTGTGTGTTGTATTAATTGATTTGAGATGGTCAAAGCTCCACTTTGCACTCAGGAAAGTGATTTTCTTTTTTTTTTTCTTTCTGAACATATCTCAGTAACAAACACTGCCCACTGCCTTACTCCCACTAGCACCACATTAGAAAGGACAAAATGCTGATGGAGAAGTAAACTTTTGCCATTTGGTCTCTGTACAAACAGTGCTGCCAACCTACTAACAACTCTCTGTAAAATGCCTCTTGTTATTACTTAAAGCATTCTCAAACCTCCTCTCTGTCCAATGCTCGCTACGGCAAAGAAACCTCAGGAGTCTCTAACAGGAGGTGGGGAAGAGCCCAGGAGATATTTTCTGACTTTCCTCCCACATCATCTCATTTCTGAGTCACTCCGCTCCTTCACTGGCAACCTAACCTGAGCCAAGTCCCTCTGGACAGAGTCACAGCACCAATCCACTGCTCACCACAACTATCCACTTGGATTCCAGGGTGTATAAAACACTGAGAATTTCCTGGGTCAGACTTAAGCAGTGGGGATCTAAGCACTCCTTGTTTCATCAAAACATGTAATCCGCATTTCTATTATTTAACAGCTGCTTCCAAGGGACATGCAGAGACTTATCATCTGAGCTATTCCAGACACTAAAAAGAACTGGCAGGACTTCTCCCAACCCACTAGAAAGAATCTTCCAATGTAATCAAGGAACATAAACCTGGCCTTTCTCTACAAGTATTCACATTGTGCTGGAAGCAGAGTTTCCAAAACTCACACTTCCAAAGCTCCCAGAAGTTCACAGGCACTACTACAGCTTGTCAGGGCTCTGAAATAGTCCTTATATATTATACATTATATATTATATAATCCAAGCAGCTCCAGCCATCAAAGTCATCACATATTTACAGCTTTCAACCCATTGCACGCTGTTTTGCCTCTATCGTTAAGCAAATGATATTTAGCAGCACTCACTACAAACAGGTAGCTTCACAACACACCACAGTGTTCAGTGGTTCTAGGGTGGGGAGGTTTCCTGCACAGAACAGGCACAGAAGAAGCAGCAGAAGTAGAAAACAGAGAGCTGGCCGTGAAAAAGAAAAGGCGAGCAGGAGACAGGAAGCACATTCGAGTCTATCCTAATCTAAGCAGTTTGCTGTGCTATACCCTGTGCTGCTGGGAATAAATCAGGAACGCACAAACCCCATTACCCAGAGCAATCAAACAGCTTCCTAGGGGATAAATGTGATTTATGTACTAAGCTCTTATAGGCCTGAAGTCCTGGCAGAAAATGTAATTTATCCAACTTCCCCCTCTGCCCAATCTGGTGGCCTTTAACAAGCTAGCACTCCATGTGATATTAGAATTCCTAAAAGCCCRTCAAACACAAACCACAGAGATTACTACATGCTATGACTCCTACCCATCTTTGCCAAGATGTTTTCTTTTCCATCCACCTCTCCTGCCTCTGCCATCTGTTGGACCTGCCCCCAGCTATACAATCACATCTCCCCTGCACAGGCATGAGTGGGTGGGTCTGGGAAACCCTGGGCTTCCAAGTGCTGCAGAACAGCTACAGGAAATGTTCCTGGCAGAAATCAAGTCTGGAATCTTTACTTTCCCCTCCTCTTTCTGACTGAGTTTCCCAACCTTTATAGACTTCTTTATTCCAAGAGAACCCAGTTACAGGATCCATTAGAGTAAAGGTAGTAAACAGGAGACCTGTTGCTGTTTAGGGAGCTGCCTGGCATACTACAACAAAGCAAAACATGCCACCTGGAAATGCCTGCAATATATATACTTCAACACTATGAAATTCTAAATAAAAGCCAAGCCTGAAGAGTTTGACATATACAGCCACACATATCACAGGAAACTATTTTGGGTTGAAGTACTGTCGAATTCCTAAGTTTAATTAGCTGCTGTGCTCCAGTTTTCACAGACTACCCATGATCCAAAGAAATCTAAATATTAAAAATACTTGAGCTAGGTTCTGAAAAGATCTGAGGGAGGAATTTATAAATCAGCAGTTTTGAACAAGACATAAAACTCACAGCCATGCAGTCTCTCAGGCTAGCATATCCAGCCTGAGTTTACTTTTACCCAGGAATCCACATCCTCAATTCCAGAAGAGTGAGGCATAGTGCTGGGAACAGAAACCTCCTTTAAAAGACTCAAGGAAATCCCTGGATCACAAACTCTGGGTCCACTAGGATATTTATATCTCTCCCCCGACACCCATAGGAAGGGCAACACAGTGATGCAAGCAACCTGGGAGATTTCTGGAGTGTGTCAGGGATAATTTTTGGTACAGGTACTAGTAGATCAGGTTACAGCTGGATCTACTATTCACCAAGAAGAAAGCACTGACTGGGGATAGATATAATCAAAAAAACCACTGGCCCATGAAACACTGCATTCAGGATCCTGAGGGGAGTGAGGAAGGAAGGTGGCAGATTCTCTAATTTATTGATTGAGCTTGAACTCATCAGTTTGGACTGGAAGTAACTCATAATCATTTAGGAACATTGTGGAAACGACATGTTGGAAACAAGAATCCCACCGTCCCTGGCCCCAAGAGATGGCCACCAAGGACAGTCTCTCTTTCTGACCTCTTTGTCCCCAGCTTCTTGGGGCAGCACTGGACTTACTCCACAATGAACTGAGTCTGTGGTTTCCCCTCCTGCTACTGAGTAAAAATAAAAAATGTGCCCTATCCGGCAAATAAATGTCAGTCTCTTGATCTGCATGAGAAGACTTCCATGTTCACACCTACAGGATGTGTAGTACACAAAAGTTAACCCAATATATCTTTTTCTTTGACCGAGCCTTTCATTACATTCAGAGCTCCCAGGCCTGATACAGCTGATTTGAGAGCATCCACTAACTGGGCAGTCCAACTGCCACCTTCTTAGGTCTCAAATTCATCTTGAAAATTCACCTTGCATCTCAAGAATGCATAACGAGTTACAGAGCTCTACTGAATCATGGCCAGTTGGTCTATGCTACTCATTTCAAGAAACTTAAGCAGTGAATTATTTAGAAGAAAAAAAAAAGGATAGTTTAGAAGCAACAACCAAACAATTTTAGAGAGCAATAATTCCATTTCCACTGTAATTAAACTGTTTACTACAGGGTTGAAGATGAGCTATTTAGTTTTCAACAGCATGGTGACATTTTCTTTTCTGGTACAATGTCACGATCTAAAAATAAACCAGATAAAAAAGCAAATTAGTACAAAAAGGGTGTATGAGCTGAAGAGGAAACACATTTTTAAAAGTGATTAAGCAGCAAACTAAGAATAAGACATATATTTAAGAACTAACCTTTCCAAGAACACCTGCACTTCCTAAATTAAGCATAATGAAGGTTAAGAAGGAATCAATTGTTTACGTAAGCACCAAGAACATGAAAGGTTGTTTTAAGTAACAACAGTAATTTGGAATGGGGTGTTAAACTAAGTTAGTGAAGGCTAAATGAAGTCTCAAAATGCTAAGAACCTGAGACACTGATTTATTTGGGAGTTCATACTACTACTACATTTATTGCATGACTTTCTCTGCAGCATTTGGTGCCAGGCCTTGACAGAGATAGGAAACTAAATTAAAAGGACCTGATATAGTAATTAGTCCTGCTAAAGACATTTCTGTGTTTCCATGCACTGAAATAAAAGTCCATTGTCAGTTGATTTATGCTGCACATCTCTCACGAATTTCCTGCAGATCCCCACAGGTGTATTCCTACAACCATTGGGAAGCAGGCATATTTGGGGCAGAAGCTACCTGATGGAAAAGCTGCAGAAGAGAGAGAAAGACAACACCCAAGACCCAAAATTTCACTGCTTTGCACTCTGCCTCCTGCACAGCAAGATCACTCTGGAGAAGATGCTGGCATTTGACAACCAGAAGCACAGAAGCTCCATGTCTGCTCCCACAAATCCCTCACTTTCCCAGAACTGTTCCAAAGCTTGGAACCAAAACTAGCCAAGTGCATGTGGCCAAGGAGTTCTGAAGTAGCTGAATACCCCCAGAACAGTGCAGCTTGGAGTTCTTTCTAAGTACACATTACGTATGCATCCATTTAATGCCAACAATGTGTATGATCCTACCAGAACATACAGTGAGAAGTCATCCCATCAGAAATGCTATGGATGGCATCCAGACAGAAAAAAGCATGCCTTTGTTTTAATGAGTTTGGCTTAATAGGCTTGTCTCACCCCAAAACCATAGTAACCAACCCCAGTTTGAGATACGAGAAGTCAAAGAATTGCCTGCTGTAATTCATCGTCCCTCATCTTGAGCTGCTGGTGCCCCAAAGGGCAATCTAACCCTCAGCAAACAAAGTTCACTAGATGTCAAGCCTGTGGACTGTCTAGTTGGCAAAATGCAATCCGAGGATGAAAAAAACAGAGCAACAAATGTTGTTTTCCTGTCTTTTTGCTAACCATATGGACATTTTCCCTACCACAGCTCTTAAGTAGGACAGGTACCAGAGATAGCTGCAGTGAGTGGGCTGTACTCCACATATTTCATCACTCCACTTCCAAATCTCACCACTTCAACAGTCATCTCTAGAGCAAAATGGTTCTCCTATCCTGTGGCATGAAAATGGCCTCTCCTATTTATGGTTTCATGGCCTCTCTTATACCTCTGGCCATTGAAACTGGACCCTCAATTTACTCAAGTGATCTGTTTCCATCTGAAACTTGAGCTTCTTCTCTGAGATTATAATTTACCTCACACTGTTCTAATTAATTGTTACTTCCTTAGGTTATCTTGCTTAACCAACTGAGCTGTCCTTAAATTGTCCACTTCACTGAATGTTTTACCCTTAATTGATTGCCTTTCTGATTTATCCATATACTTGTTCTCAAATTTCCTAACTATGGTCTTTCTCTGCTATTCTGCTTCACATAAATGTGTATTTTCTTCTCTGCTTTTAATGTTTCTTCTTCTTCAGTGCCCCTACTACTGCAAGCTCCTTGTCTCTATTGTGTTAAGCCTTAGCAGTCTTCCACCTCCCTTACAATCTCCCAAGGCTTCTCCATCTCACCACCTTCTCTCCTGCCCTCCAAGAGCATTTTCTTTCCTTCTGGAGTACTCCATTCCGCAATCCCTTCCTTTTAGCCAACAGGAGGGTTATGACACTTTTCCCAAGAGAAAACTCAGTTTTTAAGTAAGAATAAGAATATATGAAGGAAGGCACCCTGTTCCTGAGAGCAGCCAGCAACCAGGACAAGACTAAATGATGTCAGAGCTGTGCCCCCTGCCCTGTCCAAGATGGACACTGGGGCAGCACCTGCTGCCTCTCACTCCACAGTCCTGTCGCCAGGGACGACATAAGTTCAGGGATCTGGGACACAACCAGAGCCTAATTTGCACCACTATTTATAGAACATATTGCTCTTTGAAGTGGGAAGAGTTGCTGGTGACAGCTGAGGTAGTTCTGGAAATGATCCAAAGCATTAAGGCAATCCTCTTCCAAAACACCAGGGCACAAGTTATTCTGGAGCTGGCGTGCCTATGATGTCACCTGTAAATTCCCAAGGGACAGCAGGCATAGCCACCACCTTCAGGCAGGGAGGGATGCGAGGGCAGGACCAGGGAAAGGAGGCAAGAAATCCCAAGGGTGCCTCCCTGCTCCTCTTTTCAGAGGAGGTGTATCAGCTTGCTCAGGGAAAGCATAAGCCCAGAGGATGCAGAGTGCTTTTCACTGTGAATTAACTTTCTGAAGGTTTATGGTCTTTTACAGTATCAACATTTAAAAGCTGCTGCTAAAAAGAGCAAGCAAAAATCCTAAACATCCTTCAAGAAATTAAACCAAGATATCTACTCAGTATGAGGATAAAAGTAAAAATTCACTAAATAAATCATTCAACCTACTTAGTCCTGCAACGAGGCATCTTAAGACAGGAATATTGCCTGAAAGTTGGTTTAAAAATACTTTTTAAATGATGTTTATGTGCTCAATGACTTGTCCAGTGTGTTTTGGGAGATCTTCCTCTGCGATAGATTCAGACCATTCACTTTAGACCCAAACAGGTGATGATGAAATGACAATGCCTGCCTATTTCTTCCTTAAACTTGTTTAAAGCTAATCTGTTCTTAGCAGTTATCCAGGTGTTTGAGAAATACCTGTACACTGGCAGCAATCCATGAGTTGAAACAAATTACTTCTCAGGACTTTGGGGTTTCTTTTTAATTTCTCTAAGGCAAAACAAGTTATTGATCTCAAATGGAAAGGAGTAACATTCTCACCAGACAGGCTGCAGAGCCACATGAGACACCACCCGAAACCAAATGATTAAGCCAAAAGTTCTCTAGGAAAGAACTGATCAAGCTCTAAAATGCTGAGCCAAGCTTGCATTCATCTAGGTTGACCCCTGATTTCAAGTGACAGCACACTGCACATGTTCTCCTGGTTATGCCACAAAGAAGAGAGCCCACACCCCACTGGAACCCCAGCAGCCCATTTCCCTCCACACCAGCAGAGGGAACTTTGCTTTTCTCCATGATGCAGATCTGCTGTTCTGCAGCAGATGAGAAAACAAAATTTGTACTAAACTTGTAAAACTAACTCAACATTTCCCACAGATTAGGTGGGGAAAAACAACAAACTCAACCTTCTTAGTACAAGATCTACAGTAGCAATGGCCTGTTAGACAAGTGAAGCACAAAACTGTTTGTTTGGGTTTTTTTTAAATAAAAGAAAGCATCAAAGACCCAAGACAAAAATAAACATGTTCTCAGATGCTCGACCCATTACCATTTACTGAACTACACTAAATAAGTGTTTTTCCCTTGTTCTGTTGTCTAAACAGAACTATCAAAACACACAATTTCTCTAATGATAGGTTAGCTTTTTTGTTGTTACCATTTTTGGATCAGAAAGCTCAAACTGCACACTCTGACATTCCCTTCTGGATACACTTAAAGGCAATGGCTTAAACAGGATAGAAAGAATAAATATCTCATGTGCACTTTTACTGCTTCATCCAGCTGGGCATACATAAACCTGGAGATGTTCAGCATTTGTCCATAAGGCTCAGCAAGTGTGTTTGTGCTAGATGTTTGCTGGCTGCCAAGACAAAATGTTCAATAACACAACCTATGAAGGAATGCCCAGATTAGTTTTGCTTCTCCTATTCCCTTCACTGTTGCAGTTTCCTTACTTAAAAAATGCATCTAATTATAGGCTGATATGTAATTCTCACTATAGCAAGCCCTAGCACTTAAAAACTGTGAGTCAGGCCCCCAAAATGATGATTAAGCACAGAAATTAGGCATCTGAATAACAACGACCCACACTGAATTTTTACTTGCCTTTTGGGGGCCAAGCCACCATTCACATTTACAAGCACTTCCCTTTAGCTATGAGGACTGAAATATTCCTTTTCATTTCTATCCCGTGAAAGGAAGACTGTCACAAATTCACTTGATTGCATGAGCTAGCACAGCTATTACAAGGGTGGGCATTCTCCAAGTCATATTAAGTGCCCCTAGCCTCAAAATATGTAGTTCAGCATCCTTTCCTGCTTTGCTCTGAGAGAGGAGTAAGCATCACCAAGCCAGGTGAAATTTTGCAGGTGGACATTCTCTGGCCTGCTGAGCCTCAGAGCTCCAGAGCCTGAAAACAGTTGGAATCCTGGTCCTTGGCAAAAGGTGTCCTCATACTCCCGAATTAAGACCATCACAGTGATAAACTCCTCTCCACATAACTGAGGAATAGTGGTGGATATATAAATTTTCCGAGAACTTACAGGGGAGTTACCTACTTTACAGACATATGTAGACAGACTGAAGTTTCTCAACCCATTTCTTAATTATATCATAAAAATTACAGAGGTCTAAAAGCAAATAAAAATTAAATACAGCATATATTTATCTCAAAATTATTTTTCAAACTGATCTTTAAGCAAGCTGTAGACAGAGAGTTCACTTCATCATTCCCATTCTCATCTGATCCAACAGCACTCCTCTGCTCCTGCCTCATGAAAGATTGCATCTCCTTTCTATCCCATATTACGGCTACACCCTATATGGATTTATTCTCATGCTTTTTACATTGCCATTAAGTAGTAAATGGCATAGCACAGGAGACTGCAAAGAGTCTGAACCTCACTCAGACAAATAAGAAGGTAATGTTCCCTGAGTGGACGGCAGTAAATCACCCACAATGAGCAAGGATAATCTAAAGACTACATTCCAATTAGAATGTCTGCTGCAGCACTTGCTACTGTTGTCTAGTGACAGAACTCACACATGGAGCAGAAGTAGAGAATCTGAATTTCACCAGTAGCTGACGATTCATTCTTTATACTGTAAGTAACTGTGAGTTACTATCCAGGAACAGGGATTCGTATCTCCAGTGAATGCTGCATGTGGAATAAAGAGCTCTTCTATTCCCTTTGAAACAGATAAATGCTTCAATGGAAGCCATGGAAAGAAGAAGAAAAAAAACTAAAACAAAAGCATTGCACACTTCACAAGTAGTAAGCTGGTACCCCCAGGTTCTAGCAGCAGGAAGAGCCAGTATCCACCAAACCTTCAGCACGAGTATTGGATCACTCCTCCAGGGAACATTCCCACAGCTTGTCACTTGCCCAGGTATTCCTTCACATTAAAAACTGCACTAACAGATGGAAAACCCACTCCATTAATAAAAATTCCTAATCTGCATAGCTGGGATCTCACTACACACATTCTTGGAAGCAAAATCTTTCAGAGCACAGAATGTCTCTCTGCAACCTTATGGCACTGTAAAAATAATAATTTCTGGACAGTGATAATTATTCACAGAATTCCCAACCGACTCCAGTGGTGACCTAGACCTGAAGTTCAGTTACAAGAGATAACCATGTCATGTACATAGTTTCCTTAATTCCCTTCATAACTCTGCTTCCTTTGTTGTATAGAAGTACATGGGGAACCAAAATCCAGTGTCCCCTGGCAGTTAAAAGTAGGAGGATTGAAGCCTAGATGAGTAACCTGATAGTCTTCATCCCATTTACCATTAGGCCTAAATCCTACTGACTCACTGAGAAAGGCAAGCATCAATCAGAGAGCTTTGGGTTCAGCATCAGCCCCTCACTGCACATTTCCAGCTTTTTGGACTGATTTTCTCAACCCTTTTGGCACTTCCGAGTACTGCCTACAGCAGTAGGTCCCTCATCACCCTGCCCTGGAACACACCACACTGCAGGACCAACAGCATCAATAAATGAGGGAACCTCAAAACATTGAGGCAGATGAAATAGAATTCCCAGAACTGACATTTGGCCAAGACGGACCACATAGGAAAATATTAAAATCTTTTCACTGGGAAAAAAACCATGTTTTGTTTGTCTTCCATCTCTGACAGGAAATACAAAGCTGTTATTTCTCTATTACAGCAATGGCCACTCCTGGCATTCCAGAAATACGTAAAGCAAGTTTTTCCCACAAGAAAGCAAGGAAAATAGCTGATGATCTGTTTTACCAGCGCTCCTTAAAATATAGGATAGCTATATAGCAACTTTTAATTTAAAGCTGGTGGTGCTTCCTCAGAGCAGAGGCAACCTGATAAATAAAGCCTTTATCTTGCTAATACTTGAAGGCAAAGTCTGCAGTTTACCTGGAAAGCCTGATAGCCAATAACTGGAACATCAAGGGTGCAAAACAACAGATGCCCTGAGCATCAGTGGGAGTTGCAAGACTCTGGAGAAGGTGACTATTAGTTCAGATGGGGAAGGAGATAAAGGAGTAAATTTCACACAAGTTCTTTGTATCACTGCTGTGAATGATAATTGGATAATTATAAAAGGAGTCACTCAAATAGTCTGGGGCTCCCCTCAAAGCTGAGGAGGGCCTCAAGCAGCTTAAGACTGGGAATAGGCTGAAGAAGAGGTGGAGAGGAAAAAAGAAGGAAAAAATATAAACACAATGGTTGTTCAGGAAATATTCAGGATGCTCTCAGCAAACATGGAAGACAAAAAAAAGTTAACCATTTCTATTCAGCTGTTCCCAGCAGCTTCAAAAGCCACATCTCCGTTTGAAAAGAGAATCTCTAAACCAAGAAATTCAGGAGGGCATTTTCCAGCAAATGGAACAGGAGAAGTCAAAATAAAAGTCTGTTGATTTAATGCAATAACAATGAAAACCCCACACCATTCTGCTAGCCATAAAATATTGCATAACAATCTAATTTCACAACTTTCACCTTTATCCTGAATGGAGCAGTGGGAAAGTGACCTCCAGAATCCTGGTGAAAGCCGGGATTTAGTTCTCCACAACATAATTCACCTTGTTAAAAATTTCAAATACCACTAAGGTCAAGGCAACAGGCACAGCTTCTTCATGAATCTCAGAGCTACTGTAGCAATTACTTTACAGAAAAAACACTTTGCCAGGGTCCAGGGACTTTATCAGTGCCTTGTCCCATCCCACCCACTGTTTATCTAATCAGGTTAAATTCCAAGACCTGGGAGAAGAATCTGTGGTCTTCTGTATGTAAAAATTTTGACATGACAAAACCTGAATCTACACTGAGGTTTACAAACACTACTTAGCTTGGATTAATGTGCTTCAGTCTGAATTTAACTGCATGCAGCTATGTTAAAATGATTTAGCATTAGGAGCAATTTCCTTGCATTTTGAGAACCCCAGGCAGCATACAGAAAAAGATTAATGTATATCCAGGGATTAAAAATTTAAGTATTTTTTGGTGCTCAGAAAACTGGAACAACAGAAGGCTGCAGTCCAAACAGCTTCCTCACTTCAGTGAGGTTCATCCACATTGGGGAAAGACAAATTCTAAAGGGAAAAAGAATTCATTTTCCATGCATTTACCTACTAGGAACTAGCCTCAAAATAGGAATTTTCATATATGTCATTGAACACACGTCAAATGGGAGCAACACTCTTGGCTGATCTGAAGATGAAAATTACAGCTAGAGGAATAAATCACTCATTGCTACATTGTATGGATGATTCAGTGCCCATTCCATCCACTACACAGCAAAGAAAGGAAAAACATAGATGGGAAAATACATACATCCAGCAGTGTCTGGGGTATGTACATACCAGACTTTCGGGGCCCCAGCTGGATAACCTAAATTTCAATGAAGTCTCTGTTCCTCCTGGCTGTGGGCCTTCGGCTGCTCCCAGCTAACAGGAAAAGAGCCTCAGGGAGCTGGCTACATCCTCCCATAAATACTGGCAGACTGAGGTTTTTACAAATCCAAAGGAAGGCAGCAATCCAACACTTTGCAAGATACTACAGGTCTCAACAGTCTGTTTCATTAGGATTGCAAATCAAAGTCTGTAAGAAAATGCTACTTAGGGTCAAGGAAGGATGAGAGCCGGAGCTGGAACTCAGGAGTTTAACTCAATTCCTATCTTGCCAGCACAGCTCTCATCTGCAAAGACACTGTGAGTTAACTCAGATACTTAATTCTCATTGTTTTCATGTCATTCAGGTATCCACCTTGAAGATACAGAGACAAACCTCTCTACAGCTTGCTTTCTTCATCACAGTCTCCAAATAATAACACGGAATAAGAACATTTCTTTCCTCTCACCTTTAACCTGCTCTTCAAAATTGTACTTCTTCACCAAAACAACTTTTCATCTCAGCAGGAAACCACAAATTAGAAATACTCCATTTATCACCAAAGAAGCCAATACAACAGCAACAACAAAATCAAGTAAAATGTTGATGAAAACACAGCCAGGCAGTAGCAACACCTACTCAGGACAGAAAAATGAACTGGATTTGGCTTAACATGTGGGCATACCCATTAGTTTCAGGGCAGGGCTTCTTGGGCCACAGAGGCAGAACTAACGTAATCTAGCATCTCCCAGGTCGACTCCTAACTCTGTCCTTCGCATGTGTCTAATGAAAGCAGGAATAATTCTGTATCTGATGAAGCTGTTTAAGAAGGGCCAAACTTATCTAAAGTCAACCAGAGCAATGCAAAGTTTAATCTCAGATTTGCCTTGAAATAGCACAGTGAGGATCCCAACACTCATGTAATTTGCAGTGCTGACATAAAAAGAGAAGGAAAAAAAATGCTATCTGAACTAAGGCAAACCTTGCTGACTCGGCAGTAGCATCTGTCTTACCCAGCCGGGTAAGTGACCTGGGATTCTAGTTCTGTGTTAATGCAATCCAGAATGAAAAATGATGTGCACAGAGGGATGCTCCTCGTGTGACTGCACTCCAGGTACAGACAGGAACAGCTGTCAGAGAGCAGCTGACAGAGGAAGTTACAGTGGAGAAAGCCCCTCTGTCACATTGGGAATAGAGCAGGATTTTCGCAAGGCACGCAAAGCCAACAGTAGGCGAGGCTTCACAGTCTTTTCACATTCACACTGCAAACACCAGAGTCTGGATATTCTGTCCAGTTCAGCCACTGACCCTGCTGTGTGATTTCAGGGCAGTAGCTTCTCTGCTCTGTCCATGGAAAACGGACAAGAGGACAAATCTGATGGAAAGGAGTGGAGAAGCCACCAGCCAAGGTGAGCATAGCCAGTTTGGCCATGTCAGAGGGGGACATCACTGGAGAGCAAAGACAAGTTGTAGCAGATGCTCTGGATTGGAGTCAGATCATGAACAGTGAGTTCACAGGGGACATCTGCCACCAGTTTAATCAAGTCACCCCCAGAATAATCCCTGGTGACCTTTCAGCATCACACAGAACTGCAGCAGCAGAAGCAAGAACAGAAGCAAGATTTAGCAGAAGCTAAATCTCAAGGGAAACCTTTCTGTTGGCCTGCAGGGATTGTCCCATCCCTTCCTGAAGAACCTTTAAGACACTAATCATCATCCAACCCCTTCAGTGGGACTCTTGACAGGCCAAAACCCGCTGCCCCCCACAAGCATATTCACTCCCTAGAGGAGTTCCACCCTCTACAAACAAGTGAAAGAAGTGTCATATAAACACACAGTGCTTGGGATTTGTGGTTGTGTGGAGCTTGTAAGGCAGATTAAAAGATCCAGTTCTGCCTTTAATGAATTGCAGTATTTTAAACAGAACCATCCTAAAGGTATTACTGTATGTAATTTACTTAAGCAAATAACAGACAATTAAAAACATTTTTGCCTAAATAATCTCAGCAGCACTAGGCCCTAAAACAAGCCCTAAGCAATCTGTAAAAACAGTTAGGGCTCAATAACATTAGCCACCTCAGAGCATGACAAGCCATTTTATTGTAGGCAGATTAGACACATCCATCATTAGAGCCACTGACGGCTATCTTACTCCTATTTTGAGCACTTTGCACTTCAGAAGCAAGCAGTTTTACCATCTGACAGAATACTGAGCATTTGTCAGACAGGAGATGCTTTCACAGTTTGACTACCCTGAACCACTAGTGTCTTGAAATTTAAAGGAATCCATGGCTATTTATATTTGAAAACCAGTTCTGGAAATCCTCATTCAAACACAAAACCCCCATCGAATCATTCCACAAGAACCAGGCCAGTCTGGGTTCTTGCATAAGCAAGGGTTTACAGGGGTCCAATCTTTCCATAAGGTTTTTGGCTTTACAGAGAGGAGAAGGAAGCAGCAGTGGAGATTGAGGAGCTACTAGCACTTCACTGCCAGGATTCAACCCAAACTACCCCAAATTACCCAGATGGTTTTGTTGACCTTGCTAAGTCACTTAGTGAAGTTGTCCTTGATCCAGGTACAGAAGGCAAAGGGGTTTGAAAAGTATGATTTCATTGAGTTAATTACCCAACATCTACTTCAGCAATAGGAGTCCAGTGAGTTTATAGGAGGAGGAAGTTCCAAACCTATCAGGTGTTTGCTCTGTGTAGCAAGAACCTGGCTATCCAATACCAAAAATGCCACTGCATTACACAAAGCAGTACTATGAATATTTGCATATGGATTTTTAGCACAGATGAATTCCAATTTATGCTTCAAACTGAGTAAAATCAAAACTGTTTGTTAACAGAACRTGGCAGGAGGGCTAGGGAGAACAGCAATTAACACTGTTCTTAAATAATATTTTATTAATAATACATTAAAGCACACTTAATATTAGACTATTATGGAAAGCCATATTACTTGAAAGTTCACACGCAGGTTTTCTGTGAAGCTTTATCCCTCCTTTCCCATTCAAACAGAGACTGACATTTACTGGAATTTTCCAGCAGAAAGTGAAATTTGGAGTTTTTACAGCAAGCTTGCTTAGGGACAGCATGACCAGAGCAAAGAGTGTCTGTTGGCCTCAAATATACAGCAGCTTGCCTGACATGGGCTTCAAAATCTTCTATCATGAAGAGAAGCAAATTTAAGCAGCAAAAATAGACTTCTACATCACAACTGCTGGGATAATATAGTTTACTATACTCACTACATATCGGCAGCATACAATTTGTCTTAAAAACTTTTTGAAGCAGATTGATTCAAATCTCGTTGTATTTAGTGCTGCACCAATTCATCAAGAGACACAGACAAGAAACAACAGCTCCTTTTATTGCATGAGACTCTCTTCAATAGCATCTCTGAGATAATCACTATGCTTAGAGAGTAGAAAAACATATGGGCAAGTGGAATAGCTGATAAGCCACACAGACTTTTTGTTACTAAACCATGTGGTGGAAATGGTCTAAAACTGTTTTGTAAACTGAAACTGCAGCAGCACTACCAATCTTTAAACAACATTTGGTTTACAAACATGACAACTAATAGACCAAACTCTTTCCTACATAACCTGTGGGGTAATTTTTTAAAAAGTTGGATTTATCTACCCCCAAAAATGGGGATCTATGGTACACAGGATCAAGATCAATTAATATTCAAGAAGATCAACACAGCTTCTAGTGTTAGTTAAGTGCTTTAGGAGAGGGATCATGCATCTGTACCTTATTGCTAGTTCTGTATTAAAGGGAGGACTTCTTCCAGGCCTGCCTAATGAGATAATATTAACACACACCTGCTTATCATGTATCATTGCTCASATTTCCTGCAGTCTTTGGGGGCTAATAGAAGAATGTGCCTTTCAAGAACTGTAAAGTTTCTGTTATCCCAGCAGACAAGATATTAAGTGACCACATCAGCTCCATTTCATGACAAAGGCGAATACATTCAGAAAATACTGAAGAACTTCAAACAAAACTGTACGCCACTTAAAACCAAACAAAAATATTTTTAAAAGGGAAAATAAGTACCTTGAATTTTGGATCCGATTCATTTTACTAAAGAGGGTTTTTTTTTTTGGAGGCAGTTTGATTACCACTCACTCTGATCTTTAATTTGCTACTTGGAGGACAGGGAGAAAAAAAAAACAGCTTCCCTCCAGGAAAGGGAGGGAAATCTGCCTCTCTTCCAATTCCCTGCATTTTACCCAAACATGTGAGAAATCTTTGAGGGGATGCAAATCTCCTTTTTAAAGTGGAGTGATTAAAAAAAAAAAATCCTCCCCGCCGCAGGGACCCTGTGTTCTCCACCGCTCTCAGCTGTGGCAGCCTGTCTGCAACAGCCTTCCTCTCCTGTGCAGCTGGGCAAGGTGAAATGAATCCCCAAGGATTATCGCCATTTCCCAGCCACGTCAAAAGCAAAGATGAGAAAAAAGGTGCCTTTTCACGTGGCTTCTATAATAAACCGCATAGAGTCAAGGACCAGCGCGGAGCTTCCCAAGTGCTGCTCAGAGCGGGCATGCTGACACGAATGCACATCCACGCAAGCCTTCCCTTGCGCATCCCAGGGAGCTCCACAAGCTGGGCTTTCTCCTGGCAGCAAGCTGGCAGTCCCCAGCACCGAGGGAAGCCGGGCTGGCAGCCCTGGGCTTTGTTAGCAGCCACAGGGGCTGCCGGCGCCACTGATATCCGGGAAGCGAGAAGATCCCATCGTGCGGGCAACCGCCGCAATCCCCGGAAACCTCATCCCCCTTGGAAAGGTATCCCTGCGAGGATAAGCCTCCATCCTCCGCGCCGGGCCCCTTCTCCTCCCCGCAGCGAACGGAGCCACCCCAAAAAAAGTTTTGCTGGGCAGAAAGGGCCCTGCCTGCCTGCCGCCCGCTGGGAAAAAACAAAGGGTCGGGGAAGAAAGAATAAAGTTTGGGGACTCGGCAGGGTGGGGAGGGCGCCCGGGTAGGCTCCGGGCCGCGGATTCTCTCGGCTGCCCGTTCCCGGGTGCCCGTCCCCTCTGCCCTTGGGCCACGTACGGCGGTACCTGAACAGGGCGACCGCAGTCTGGTTCCTCCTCCACGCCTTGCCCTGCTGCAGCAGCACCCCCTGCACGATTTCCTTCTCGTCGGGCAGCCGGTACACGGGGAACACGTAGAGCCAGCAGAGGACGAAGACGCCCAAGGCGCTGGCGCCCACGGGCAGGCGGGTGCGCGGCCACTTCCACGCCAGCCCCGCCATCCTCCTCCTGCTCCCGCAGCGCCGCCGCGGCGCCGGGCCGCGCTCCGGCATCAGGCCCGCGCCATGCGGCGCCCGCGGGCGGGGAGCCCGGCTCAGCTCTGCTCAGCCCCGCCGCCGCCCGCCGCCATCGCCTCCCAGCAGGCCGAGGGGAGCGGGGCTGCTGCTGCCGCTGCGCCGCGGCTCGCTCCTCTCTCGGCGGCGGTGGCGGCTACCGCCCTTCCTCACAGTCATTTGGTCCCTCGCGTTCCCCGCCAGATGATGCTCCGCTGCTCCCCGCCCTCCCTCCGCCTCCTACCGAGTCCCTCACTCGCTGCCTTGCTGAGGACCGACCCGGTAAATTTCCACCCCGCCCCGGCCGCGGGGTGCTCCGGCCCCGCTGCCCGGCCCGCAGCCGCCGGGGGAGGGAGGGAGGGAGGCAGCACAGACCCAGCTGCTGCAGGGCTCCGCTCCGGCGCCACGCCCGCTCCCGCCTCACCGCGGACACCGAGGGGAGCGGAGCGCAGGGAGGAAGAAAGGGAGGGAGGTCCCGCTCCGGGCGTCGCCGCTGGCACCCACCAACCCACCCTCCCTCTCGGTGCCTGGCTCTCTTCCCCGGCGGAGGCCGCACCGGTCTCCAGCGCGCCCTGGCGGGCACCGACCCCTGCCCGACGGTGTCGGCGACGCTGACCCGCTCCGTCCCGTCCTCCCTCCCCGCACCGTGACTCCCCGCGGGCCGCCCCGAGCGCTCCGTATCTGCCCCGGATTCAAGCCAGCAGCCCCGGGGCCAGGATCACCGCACCCGCCCAAAGTGCATCCCGCAAAAAGTACATCCTGCACAAAGTACATCCTGCAAAAATACACAGAAAAATCTGTGGGTTAAGATACTTTTGGGAGAATGTAGCAAATCGGGGGCACGGGAAACGCAAAAGCAGAGCATGCCACTGCCAACCGTACCGCTTCTAAAGCAGCAGCTCTTACGAGGAGCGGCTGAGGGTACTTGTTCTGTTCAACCTGGAGGAGATTGAGGGGAGACCTCATAGCTGTTCTGCAGCTTCCTTGTGAGGGGAAGCAGAGGGGCAAACACTGATCTCATCTCTTTGGTGACCAGTGAAAAGACCTGAGGGAATGACATGAAGCTGTGTCAGGAGAGGTTTAGGTTGGATATTAGGAAAAGTTTCTTCACCCAGATGGTGGTGGGCACTGTAACAGGCTGTCCAACCCTAACAAAGTTCAAGAAGCATTTGGACAACACTCTTGGGCACATGGTGGGATTCTTGGGGTTGTCCTGTGCAGGAGCAGGAGTTGGATTTTGATGATCCTTTGGGTTTCTTTCAATTCAGGATATTCTATGATTTTCTGTGCCCACTAGTGTGGTTAGGTCTTTGAAGAGAATACACTGAGGGTTATACCCATGGGTGGATGGGGGGTGGTTGATGGGTGTTCCAGCCCTCTGGGGTTGTTGCTGCAGTGCTCAGAGTGAGGGAGAGTTGGTAGAGAAGCCACCCACAAACCAAGTATAAACCTTGCACACCTATCGTGATGCCCAGCTCAGCCTTCCCATTGGGAATCCATCTGCACACCATGATGAGGGTGCCACATGCACAGCCCTCAGCCCTCCTAAATCACCAGTGTCATCATTTCATGTCAACAGAGTGACTCCAGCAGTAGAAAGCACTTCTCTGTGATAGTCAGGTAGGCTGAAACATGGGAGACACATTCAGGTCCTCTCAGTATCTCAGAGGCAGATCCTAGTTTCAGAGCCCAGTTTCTAGTCCCTGGCATAAAAGGCAGATTCAGCCCAGGCTGATATCATCCATTTGTGTTCAGCATCTCCAGACATACCTTTTAGACCCACTGAAAAACACTGCAGACTACCACATAACCTTAGGAAGAGTTTTGTATGACTTAGTAGCCAGCTGCTTTCCAGACCTTCAGCACACGGAGACTTGGCTACTTTGGGGCAACTTTCAGGGTTGAGTGGTAATTAAGGGATTGGGTGAAGGAAGGAAATCAAGAAGAAAGTTTGACACAATTAGTTTAGTATCTCCTGGCCATAAGGTAGCAATAAAATAACTATAAATACTAGCTGTGAGTTTCAACAGTGTTTTCAGCTAGAGATCCCAACACATACTTAGTTCTCAGTAAAAAATAAACTTGGAAATCTCAATGCACTTTCAGTGCTTGAGAGAAGGAAAAACATTCTCTTTCACAGTGTGTTGCTGTGTAGAAATATACACTGACAAACAGAACATTAACTTCATGATGTCTAATGAACATAAAAATGCCGGAAACATGTAATTGCATAAGAAATATTCTTTTCATTGATATTTGATATGCTAGAGCTGTCTGGAGTGTTATAGCTGTTTTCTCTGGACAAAAATAGGAAAAGAAACTGAGCAAGGCATTTTGGTTAACCTCTAGAAAAAAAAATTAGAGCCAGATGAATATTTTCATTTTGGTGAAGAAACTATTTATCAACAGCAGAATAAACCAAAATCTGTTCAGTCACATCTATTAAAAACAAACAGAACCATTTAGTCTCTGGAGACTAATTAAAAACATAGTTATCTAGGGCCATTAAAATTAAAACAAAAAAAGTGATTGAAATGTACAGAGCTGTATCCCAAATTAGATCCTGACTCTTTGCTCACCTTTGGTTGAGAAGGGAGACAAACTAGAGGCTCTGTATTGCTTTGGAAATGAGGAAGAGGAAAAGAACAAGAGAAAGTAGGACTGGCATTCTTTCAATATCCAAACTGCTTGCAATGAACTAAGTTAAAGTACACCCAATACACACAAGATTTTGGGATATCTTTTATTTGTGATCCTGTGAGATATTCCTAAGCCTTTCCTCCCTTGTTTTCTAAATGTATTTCAGCATGAAGCTCCCAGGCTGTTCATTGATTTCATAGCCGTCCATGGTCTGTCTGGTGCCACGGCATTAACTCCATCACCGTATCCTGCCTGCCGCCTTCAAGGAGCCGCATGGATCAAGACAGACATGAGGCGGAGCTTGTTATGTTGCCACTGACTTGCCACGGAGAACTGAAAACACCTGGCCTTGTTCTGCTCTTGCACAGATGGGAATTACAGACATGCCAGGACAAGCTCAAAGCCAGGTATGTTACTCTGGAGTCAAATCTGTTTCTAGGCAGCATTATCAGTCGCTGTCCTTTCCCTCTGTCAGTGAGCCCTGAAGAGCAGCTTTCTGCTGGGAATAATAGCTGCAGGTGGAGAATAAACAGGAGGTAAATAAAAATAAACTGCCAAAAATGAGTCTTGCTTACAAACAAACAGCCTGAAGTAGTTCAGTGACACTTTGCAATTGTTGAGAAGATGTAGCAATGTCATGATCAACAATCCATATCTTTAAATCGAAGCAGAAAAATTATATTCAGGCATGATTCTACTCTATTGAACTCCATTTTAGTGAGAATTGATGGTGAGTTTAACTTCACCTCCATTACTTGGTTCCCAAGTAAGATCCCAGCCAGAAGGGCCAGGTATCCTGGGCAGGGTCTGCCCACCGCAGCAAAAAAAAAAACAACAACAAAACAAACAAACAAAAAAAAACAAAACCAAAACCAAAACAAACAAACAAACAAACAAAAAAAACCCACAAAAAAACCCAAACCAAAAAACAGTTGTTCCTGAGAGGTGCCTTTAAAAAACAGCACAGAGAAAAGCAACGAGTGACAGCATGGAATAAAATGCCTTTTAAATTCTCAGGTGAAACAGCGTGACTATTCACGGATCAGAAGGAAAACGGCGTGCTGTGATTTTCCCAGTTTCCCTCCAAAATGCACCAGCAGGATCCCCTCCGTTCCCTGTTGCATTCCCCCGCTGCCCCTGCGGGTGGAGCTGACATTCTGCTCAGCCAACACCCTTCCCAAGCGATAGAATCCAGGTTTTCTTCTTTCCCTTGTTCACAGCCCCAAACACAAGCGAAGATTAGAATTACATCCTTCAAAATATCCAGGTTTTGCC
This sequence comes from Parotia lawesii, assembly GCA_003713295.1. Classification (NCBI taxonomy): domain Eukaryota; kingdom Metazoa; phylum Chordata; class Aves; order Passeriformes; family Paradisaeidae; genus Parotia; species Parotia lawesii. The sequence continues at coordinate 256,984 of RAHM01000214.1, forward strand.
TGCTTTCATCTGGAGTATCGTGTACTCCTACAGGCACCCCCTTGTACCTCGTCTTTGCACTCTTTCAGCTCTCTCACTTCCAAAATAACAGGGGATTTCCCTCCATTTCAGCATCCCACATGCTTTCTGTTCTGCAGAATTTAGCAGAGGAGTTGCACTGGAATCAGCTTTCAGTGTATGGCATCCTTTTAGTGGATGAAAATGTTACCATGCCATATACCTGGCAAATCCATTATCTTCCCAATGCACTCAGTTACCACCTGACTAAAATTCCTTGCTCTATGCTGTGCCCTCCATTCTGCAAGTATTTCATGCTCCATTGGTAGAGTCTATGTGAAAATTGGATTTGTTTTCCAAGGGAAAACGAATCTGAAAGAAAAATAGGCATTCCGTGTGGAACCCCAGTCCTTATTCCCTACTGCCATAAATAACCAGTGCTCCTTTGGTACATTTTTTTTTGACCCAATGAACAACACAAAAATATTCAGAAATCATTACCTGTCTGAATTATTATTGTAGACCAGCTTTTGTATGGTGTCGCCTGTGAACAGGCTGATTTCTCTGAATTCTTCTGTTGACACAGTTCTAAAAACTGGCATCTGAATCTCCCTCTGTAAGAATGGCACAAACACTGTAAACTCAATGAATGGATGCACAGTTGCCCTGTTGGCAAAATCCCATTATGCCTCTCCCTATCAGAACTTACTCTGCAGCTCTGTTGAAACCACCCACAAATGTGTATTCTCATTGATAAAGCATTTTAAGCCCCTAATTTGACAGACAGATTTATATAATCCTATTGCAGGGGAGAATTGTAACTGCAATACCAAATTAATTCCTGCAGAGTCATGGTGTCCAAAAGCTAATCTGTTTTTACCTGGCTTGTACCAGTTATCCTCTGAAAAAATACTACCAGTTTTGCCACATGTTTTTCCCCTCAGCTGTCATGCTGTAGTAGTATCATTACTGTGACAACATCTACAGTCATCCTTCCAGCTGCAGAGAGGCATCAGAATGCACAAGAATGAAGCATAAAATGGGGGGAAATGATTTACTGATGAAAGACAGAGCCCATTCTCTAAAACAGAGAATCTCTTTTACTAGCAGTGTTGAAAGGACTTTCAAAACATCTTTTTATGCAAACAGTGCTGTTGGCTGGTAAAAAGGTGGAATAAGAATGAGTGAAAACATACAGGAGTAAGTGACAAGGAATATATCAAGGCATTAGCCACAGACACTTTGCTTTTTGGTTTTGCATGGAATGCAGGAACACACGCAATTTTTGACAACTTTACCATTGCTGCTGTACGTTATTACAGTATCTCTACGGAAGCCATAAGACCAGACTTCTGTTCTACAGCACTGGCTTCAAGATGCCTCTTTAGTGTGTTTTAATGCATGTAAAAATGCCCATGAAAGACATGGATGGGCAGGATAGATGGGCAGGAGCACCAGTAAGGTGAAGACAAGTAAGTACAGTGAAATTCTGGGTGAAATTCCTACCTATGCAGCTCTACGAGTTTGCCCTCACTGTTAAAAGGAGCAAGCTGTGCTGAAGTTAAGGGTTTTACTCACAAAAACAGCTACTCAGAAGGGTAAGAGACTTGCTGGATTAGTATCAATTAAGTTCTGTTCAGCCTAGAAAAGAGAAGGTTGCATGGAGACCTCATGGCAGTCTTCCAGTATCCGAAAAGGCCTTAAAAGGAAGCTGAAGAGGGACTCTTCATCAGGAACTGTAGTGGTGGGACAAGGGGGAATGGGTTCAGACTGAAAGAGGGGGAAAATTAGGTTAGCTTTACAGAAGAAATTCTTTACTGAGAGGGTCTTGAGGCTCTGGCACAGGTTGCCCAGAGAAGCTGTGGCTGCCCCATCCCTGGAAGTGTTCAAGGCCAGGCTGGATAGGGCTCTCAGCAACCCGGTCTAGTGGAAGGTGTCCCTGCTCACAGCAGAGAGTTGGAACTGGATGATCTTTTAGGCTCTTCCAACCCAAACTATTCTATGACTTTATGTATTAGAACTGTCATGCCAAAGATATTGTGGCTGGAAGGTCCTATTGTATAATGCACCATTTATGAAGGAAAAAAAATGCATATAAAAGGCACAATAGAACATGCACACCCACATGCACAGAGACTACAAGCACATCTCTGAAACAAACAGGCTCTTCCCTTGTAAGTGCCGTTCCTTTTCCTTGGGGACTTCAACAGATTCTGACCTCATGTCTGACATTTGCTGAAGTTTCAATTTGAGCAGTTGCTGTCAGGAAGCCATGATTCTTAATTTAGTGTTGGTTAAGAATCCTGTTCATGAGAAGGTTGTGTCTGATATAGAGGGAGACATAATAAATTTGGTCTCACAATAAGTAATTCCTCTAGACCAGGATGAAGTGAATAAAAGAAAACCAGAAGAGAGGAAAAATGTTAATGTTGTTGCTGTATCTTTTCTTCTTATAACAAATGATCCTTAGTTCTTAGTAGGGAGAAACTTGAATTTGTGTGAGGCATCAGGAGACCTCTCTGCTGCTGAGAATTAACAGCAGATCTAGATGATGTGATTTGTTCAGCTGTCCACCCTGAAAAGGTGATAGAGAAAAGGATGAAGCAAACAAAGACGATGCAGAAATGTGTTTAAAGACAACTTTCAGCAAGGGTGGCTGAAACCCTCAAAGCCTGGACAGACAAGCATCTAAAAAGAAGCCTCACAAATACTCTGGCTGTCAGTGGCATCCTCTGGCAAACACTCAGACCCTTAGCATAAGCTATTGCTCTGAAGGGTGCAGGATCATGGGCAAAACCAGATCCAGCATCCACAGTAAAAATGGAAATCTGACTTAAAATTGAGCAAAAAGGCAAGGCTTCAGTGATGGGAAATGAAACAGCCTGGCCTGATGGAGAGCTCAGGCACAGAACCAGTTCTGATTTCTGTGCAGAGCTCAGGTTGAGTGTCAGGTATGCATTAGCCAGATTTTGCATTAACCCATGCACTGAAGGCAAAATTTACATACCGGCCTCATAACAGTCTTTCCAAATATATTGATTGACATATGTGTGCAGCAGCAATATGCATACAGCAACATTGGCATACTGGAACCAGAACCAGGACCTCATTGCATTTTTAAGTAGGCCTCAGAAGTAATTTAAAATTTTTCTGGAAGAAAGATGTCATTACCCTTATCTCCATTTAACAGAGAAAACAGAGACTTGAAAAGATTTGACTGATGACTGAGCTAGATTTGTGACAGAGACTCCTTCAAGCCTAGTGCAGTGCTGTGGGACACACATTCCAAAGAAATTCAGCTGTGATTCAAACTGCTGGATGCACCAACAGATAATATTAGTGAAGTGTTTCAAGATTATCATGATTTTTTTAATGGCTTCCAAATTTAAGCAGCATCGCTTCATTGGGACCCAGGCAGACAATTTAATGTTTGGTTAATGGACAAACAATAATGAAAAATTTATTCTGTCTCTTCATAAATATAATTAAGATAAAAGCAAGGCTCAGCACAGAAATTGTCCACCGAAGGACACAGATGAACTTGAAAACTGCTGGAGTATAATTTTTCATGCTGGGTGACAATACAAAGTGCTAGTGAAGGAAGAGGGTAATATCCTGTGACTGAGTGTGGTTTCCAATGGAAAGCAGCCTCTCACAGGGATTTGCAGTTATTGCCCAAAGATGACATCAACACCATGACTAAAAACTCAAGAAATGCAGGACCAGGGACCAACATGCACACTCCTCTGCTGAACTTCAGCCATATTTTGCATCCCAGACCACAACAGCTCTTTCACTGTTGTCAAATAATGTGATCCCACCATGGACTCTAGACACACAGACATCTTTAGTTCTGGAGCCTTGTAATTCTTATTTTTCTCAAGTTACTTATTCAAATGTGAATCCCTTTGAAAAGATTTGAGGGGCTGTGCTTTCACTCTGTTTTGAGATTCGTCCTGTAAACCATTTGAAAGGCAGGGAAATAAAAGTTTTCTCTCTTGAGAAGAGACCCAGGAGATGGATGGCTTTGTCTTACAAATGTCATGCTGTGATGTCTGTCATGTAGAAGGGAAGTTTCACAAGTCATTAATTCAGCCAGCTGGTGGGACAGAGTCTAATAGATAACATAAACTAGTTGGGAAGATAAATATCAACAAAGCTATTTTATTTGGAGACTCAACATACTTTTCAACCTGCCTATTCACTTTGTGGGAAATTTGACATCATAAGTTTATTATATTTTAACACTGTTGCACAAAGAATAATTTTTTGAGAGAGTAACAGAAAATTGCCAGTGTATCAGAAATGGAGCGAAGAACAACATTTTTGATGTGCAAATAATCAGTCACCTGGTAGTAGGTGTAATTCTATCATCATTAACATGATTTCTGCTGAACTGGAAGGGTCAAAATATAGGTTGTTGTGTACAATACACAGTCTGAATTGAGATAACACATTACTGAGTGCCATTCAAAAATCAGTTATTAAAATAAAGTCCTTACTTGCATAGTATGATGACTTTTGCAGACTTGAAGATTCAAACAGACATGATATTCCTGAAAAAATGCTGGGAAAAAATGCATAGTGAAGTGCCATGCAGTGCTTTGAAACAGCTTTGAAATGTAGGCCATTTAACCAAACTACATGAAACCACCAAGTTTCTTCATGTCAGGACATGAGGAAGCTGTAAATTGTGGTGAAAGCTATTATTTTAGTCACTGTAATCACACACTGAGAGAAAAATAAAGAGATGGATATCTCTTTCTAGAGTTGTCTTCAGAAAGGGAAGTGGAAATTAAAACATTATCTGTGAATCCCCAAACCGAAGCTGCCTGGACTCTGCAGAGTATAAAAAAGAAGGAGCCTGTCACTCCAAGTGAACAGAGAGCCCATGATTTGCGAGATGGAGGGTGGATTTCTCTAAGCTGACCCTGGATTCTCCAGATGCTTGCCTTCAACTTCTTCTACGTTTGAACTGCGTTTAGATTTGGCTTCTGTTTCTAGTTCATGAGTGTAAAGTGGAGGTCTTGCACATCCTGCAGTGATGGTTGGGTGATGCCTGTGTGGGATGTCAGCCCACATCATCACTTACTTTCTCTTCCCAAACAAGAGGGGAAATGTCTGTCAGGGAGGTTTCATTGCAACATAATGGGCTGCTAGGGCGCTCTCCCCATTCCAGGGGTCATGATTTATAGCAGCTGATGCCAGAAATGGGTGGAATGTGCCTCTGGAAAGGCCTAAGGTAAGCTCAGTGCCTACATCCAAAGGGGCCTGAGCAATGGAAGGGTGAGGGGGAGGCTCGCTGGCTCCAGGCTCAGAGTTGAATTTTATCTTACAGTCCCAGCTGTCACAACTCTGTGACAGGAAGCCATAATTGACATTGTGGTGTCCCACCAGGAGCAGAAGAAGCATTTTCAGAGGGTGATACTAGTAAGCACCAATGTGGATATCAACTTCCCTCCCTCGGAAGGGAGGGAGAGTGTAAGGACGTATTTTAGTAGGAAAATGTGCTCACATGCCCAAGATTTGTGGCAAAATTGAAAGTCTCTTCAGCAGCAAAAAGAAAACACAACTCTGCCCACATGTAGTTCCGCACGTGGACTGAGCTGTCAAAATACTTCCCACAGCTGAGACCTAGAAGACAGGCTAACACTCTGTTGCTGCTGAGACCTATTACTGGAACAAATACTGTGCTGTGTTTTGCAGTTACAATAATTACAAACATCAAACATCTTGCATTTCTTTTCCTTCCACAGATTTTCCAAACTCTAAATGCTGAATAAGCAGATAACTCCGCAGATAGAAATTTGGGAGCTTTGCTGGCATCCGTTTGTAGTTTTACAAGGGTAAGTTTGTTAATAGAGGCTGAAGAAGAAATGAATGTGGAAGGACAGCTGGGTAAATCTGCAAGTGATGCTTTTCATCAGCACAGAACTGATGTAACAAAGGATGTTCTGTCACTGGGGTCAGAGGCTTTATGATTGCTAGGTTTGGAGCATGGATAAGAGCTACAGTCAGGCAAAATTTCAGCCCTAGGATTTAGCTATAGCCTTTGCTGTTCTGCCTTGGGTGCCATCTAGATTAATTCAAATACTGGATTTTTTCCTGCATGACACAGATCACAGGAGCAGATCCCTTGGGTTTTCAGTCAGTGTATGTCCAAACAGTGTCTCCAAATTTTTGGGTGATGAGTTCAAAATATTCCCATATGCCTAATTCCAGTGATTCATTTTAGGATTATTCAACATGAGATGCCCTCAGGAATCAGGTTTCCAGAGGGGTTAATTACTCACAACTCAAAGGATTCAGTAGCTCAAAAATACTCTTATAAAACCATAGGAAGATCATATTAAACCTAGAGAAACTCAGCAAGACATTTCTGAGCTGACTACCCATCATCCCTTCTAATAAAAAAAGGATCTTTTAGACCAACTTCTACCAAGTGCATTATGTAATTTCACAGGGAACTGAAACATTTGTCACAGTGTGGAAATAAATTGGGGAGCTTTTTAAGTTTAAGTTGATTTTCCTTGTGTCTGTTAAGATTTTCTTTCCCCTGATTGTTAACTTAGGAGCATTTGAGCACTGTACAGCAGTGTCCTAACCAATTCACTTAACTAATTTTCTCATAGGATAGGAATTAACCCAAACATAAGTTAAAATATTTCAAAAATAACATAATTTCCATGATACCAGCGACTCGCTGTTTTGTTGGCTTCTGTGTTACCTCTGTATCAGACCAGAGTTTGATTTCCAATGTCTTCAATTCTGTAACCTGGTTTTCAGGAGCAGCAGGTTTTGTCCTTGTTTCTCTGCAAGCCATCCAGTTGTGCCTCTCGATTTTTTGCTGGGTCATCTCCAAGCATTAACTAGAATTTTTCAACGGTTAAAACCCCATGAAATCAGATGCACATGTTTGCATCTTTAGGTAGGAATTCTCACAGCACAAATATGTTTGCACTGCTCATTTATGTTCATGATTGTGTACATCCAGAAATAGCACAAATATATTTGACAGAATGGCTTGGACTGGAAGAGACCTTTAACATCATCCAGTTCCAACCCCCCTGCCATGGGCAGGGACACCTTCCACTAGACCAGGTCGCTCTGAGCCCCGTCCAACCTGGCCTTGAACACTTCCAGGGATGGGGCAGCCACAGCTCCTCTGGGCAAGCTATGCCAGGGCCTCGCCACCCTCACAGGGAAGAATTTCTTTCCAATATGTAATCTAAACTTACTCTCTGTCAGTTTGAAGCCATTCCTCCTCGTCCTGTTACTCCAGGCCCTTGTAAATAGTCCCTCTCCATCTTGTAGGCTCCCTTCAAGTACTGGAAGGCCACAATTAGGTCACCCCGAAGCTGCCTCTTCTCCAGACTGAACAATCCCAATTCTCACAGCAGAGCTGTTCCAGCCCTCTGATCACCTTGGTGTCCCTCCTCTGCACTTGGTCCAGCAGCTCCATGTCCTTCCTGTGCTGGGACCCCAGGGCTGGATACAGCTCTGCAGGTGAGGTCTCACGAGAGGACAGCAGAGAGGCAGAATCCCCTCCCTTGATAAACTGAAAAGCTAAGGAAGAAAACAGATTTTGTGAGTATTTTACTGCCTCATCCATCTAAGACTGAGTTAATTTTCAGAAGTTTCCTTAATCCCAAAAATCATAATTTTCCAGTCTGTTCTACATGTTTGAAGATTTACAGCTCAGATGTCACTACTCAGAAGTTGTATCAGCACTTGAGTGTTTCCCCTCTTCATTCCAGACAGACACACTTCTATCCTTTGCATGACTGCATTTTTTTCACTAATTCTGACTGTTCTGAGGCTTCAGGTGCCTTAGTCCCCTCATTTTAGCAACTGAAGAATATTTTTGGACGTGATGCCAGAGAACAGTCAAAAATATTTGAATTCCCTGTCATTAAGGTAGTCAGGGCTAATATAATATGAGATTTGCTTAGGGGGAAAAGTAAGCACAGCTAGTAAAATGCATAGAAGTAAAATTTGTATTTAATTTGATTTCATGTCATCTCCATATATCATATTTTCCTTTTCTTTTGATGCTTCACTCCCACCCATTCTCATAATCAGCAAATTACTTTAGTCTGAGATATTTCCTGTGCGTTAACTGCATTTCATTGGCTGCCAATTCAGTCTTCTGTTTCTGCATTTGTATTTAGGAAACATGATGAAAATTAATATCATAATTATACATTCAAGCAAATCACATGAATTAAATCTGTGTCTAGCCAGCCAAAAATATCTGTGGTTGTCATTGGAGTGTATACTTTTTTCCTTCTCCAGTAGCATCACGAGACAGTGTTGTGGTTTAACCCCAGCCAGCAACTGAGTACCACACAGCTACTCACTCAGTGCCCCATCCCACTGATAACTCTATCCCAGATGAAACATGGGCAGACAGTGGAAAAAACTGCTCCTGCATTATTCCATAGACAAGTACTCCATAAAGGAAGAGCAACACTCAAACTCTTTTCCTTATTAAGTACCATCTTTTAAATTTCTCACAAAATATTTTTCTGATTTCCTTAAAGCTCTTACACAACATTGTGGGGAGAGATAAGATAGAATTGGGTTGTGGGCTCTGGGACGTGCCTGCAGAGGCACACGGCGGCACAAAGAAGCACATGGCAGCACAGAGGCTTGTCTCCACCGCACCCTGGGGGGAGGAGGTGTGACACGGCAGACCCCTACGAAGTGTGTTGCTGATGTGGCAACACGGGATAGGTCATGTCATAAACGAATCAGCCAATTTAATAATTAAAGAGAATTTATTAAATTATCAAAGTATACATTTTGAAAAAGCCACAAGCAAAGCAGCGCCGAGCCAGGCAATCGGCACCGGGTGAACTGGATTCGGGCTAYGTCCACCCTGAACCCCTCTAGTTCACAAACGTTGTTTCATGGGGTACCTTTCTATACATTTTTGGGCTCTGTTAATCTTATCTTTTTAGCTTGCTGCTGCGTCTGACGAAAGTTCCTGGAACAAGTAGATGAATATCTTTTCTTTATGATTTTGAATAAGCTTCTTTGGCGACGAATATTATCTTATCGTATATGCATATTGAATGCATATCGCTGGAGTCTTGCCAGATGAAAAATCCTTCGGAATACACTTCTTTGGAGACGAATATTATCTTATTGTATATGCATATCGAATGCATATCGCTGGAGTTTTTGCCAGACAAAAAATCCCTTGAAGTACACTCTTTTGGAGACAGCTTCATGTCTTTGGTATTTGTATTTTTCTCTCGGCTTTGGTAAAAATGCTATAGTCTTAATTTTTAGGACGAATTACTTTGCAACACATATTGCAGTCACGTAGTGAGAATTACCGTGTAAGGAAATACTGTGCCTTGGAAAAGTGTATAAAACCAGCTCATTTCTTCGAATAAACAATTCAGATTCCCTGCCCGTCTGGGTCCGTGCCTCAATCGCTAAAAATGGTGGCCTAAATCGGGACTTGATAGGTAACTGGTGCTTGTACCGGTAGCGACGCTCGGCTGAACTTTACAGAAGGGCTGAAAGGAAGCCCGGGGGCTGAAAGGGAGCCTAGGGGCTGAAAGGGAGCCCGAGAGCTGAAAGGAAGGGCCAATCGACCTGTCTGCAGGACGGAAAGTAGCGGCCGAGAAGCGTGCTCGGCTGAACTTTATAGAGGGGCTGAAACGGAGCCCAGGGGCTGAAAAGAAGCCCGGAAGCTGAAACGAAGCTCGTAGCGCCAATTTACCTTTCCACAGGACGGAGGGTGGCAGCCGAGAATGATGGGGGATGGTGTATCCCACAAACACAACGTTGCAGAGACGTTGGAACGGATTTTAAAGAAACACGGCAGGAAGGYTGAGTCTACAGATTTGAACACTCTTGTTCTGGGCAAAAGACTGTGATCCAACTTTAGATAGTACCAATATCTTTGATCCTCGGACATGGGACGCTTTAGGGGACGCATTGTGGGACCAAGTAACATGCGGCGACGCAGCGCTGACAAAGCTTTTGTGTCTGTGGAGGACAGTGTGTGAGCCGCTCATGGCGCATGTAGCACCCATAGAGCAGACAAAAAAAGACGCTTGCGCCACTGCGGCAGCTGTGCCGATCCCTTCTGCGCCGCCAGCGAACGACCGTAAGTCTGTCGGGACTGTGGGAAGAGAACCAGAAAATGGCCCCTCGTCTCCCGACCCGTTTGACCCTGGAGGGGAGCCGGACGGTATCGTAGAAGAGCTCACGCTGCCCCGTGCCATGCGGCATCAGCTGGAGCCGTGTCGCGGTGAGTGGCTGGAGCTGGCGGGGCCCTTCCTAGTAGCGTGTTCCCTCTCCGTTCGCCCTCTGCAAAAGTGCACATGTGGCGGGGGGGTGGGGCGTGTGGGACCACGGGGGCGCGGCGTCGGCGAGCCCAGGCCGGCGAGCACATGACAGGGCTACTCCGTACCAGCGAGCACATGGCAGAGCCGGGAAGCGGCGGCGAACACCGCGCCAGCGACACAGCGGATCTAGTGGGGCGAGCGCGGCTCTCTGCATGTGGGAAGTGAGGAGACGGGCCGGCGGACCTCTGAGTGCTGCCCGACCCCCACGGCCGCCCGACCCGCGCCGCTACAGCCAGCGCTTCCATCTCCTGCGGACCCTCGGGAGCTGATGCTGTGCTGGAGAAAAGAACTGAGTGGACCGATGGCCCCTTCCTCGGGGGTGGGGGGGCTGCAGCATTTGCACTGGCTTGTGCAGGGGTGGCTGCGGGCTGGGCATGTCGTTCCTGCAGCTGGTCCATAGAACTCTCTTGTTTTCGTTTTTCAAAATGTTGCCACAATCCTGGACCCTATCTCAAAGATTTCTTTTTTACCACACTACCTTGTGACACCCTGCATTGTTCTAATTGCTTTTTGTTGGGGATGCTCCTGTAATAATTATAATTTGTAAGCTATCTTTTCAAGCAGAAATTAACTGATACGTTTTTTCAAAGTACTTTTTTCCTACTTGAAGAAACCAGAAGAACAGCTCCCACGTTGCTGTTTCCCTGATACAGAAAAGGTTACCACTGGAATGAAAGACTGTAAGCCTCTCATCCTGCAGCAACTTCTGACTTGGGGCTTGTTACTTTTTGAAACTACTTAGAGAGTTAATATAATTGTAATGTCCGAGGCCTGGATTTATATACATTCTGTGAAATGGTGAAGTAGTTAAGCAGCTGAAGATAACTATCTAGCTTATTTTACTTGGTACGCACTTGTTGTTTTATTAGATGTACTGTTTTACTGTTCATAGTAAGAGAATTGCATGTTATGTCACACATTTTTATCAATTTGGTTGGTTGAAATATGTTCTTGTTATGATTGATACCCTTTCCACATATATTTTTGCTTCCGCCCATACAGGTGAACATACAGAACAGGCCCATAGCGCTCACAAATACATGCTGTTGTAACAAAAAAGGGGGGGATGCAAATATGGGGTATACCCCCCATGAAAGATTGCAAAAAGCCTTATATGTTTTTAATTTATCAATTGCATTCAGAATGATCACAGGCTCACTTAGAAAAAGCTAAGGTACTTGTTAGGAATCTTGACAGTGGAAAATGGGAAGGCCCCTTTCCATTGATAACCTGGGGGCGAGGATATGCTTGTGCTTCCACAGATTCCAAGATGGGTACCTGCAAGAGTAGTCCGACCAGCCTTGGATACTCCAGCTTCATAATCAGCTTGTGGGGAAGATAAACTCTTCTGAAGTCATGTTCCTGTATTAATAAAGTTTTTAGGCAATTTTGTAGGTATTTTTAGGGAAACCCTCTCAGTCAAGGTTTGAGGCTCTGGCCAAGCCCTAGCCCTGGCTGACTGGGGACTATACCGTCAGACCCAGGTGTTTCTGCCCTAAAGGTGTAATCAAGTGACTTTGACTTGTTGATTTGATCTTCTAAAAGCTGGACCCTCTTTCAAGGTAAACTTGGAAGTCTTGCCCAAGAAAGACTCTCCAGGTCTTCACTACGAAATGGGACCTCCCAGCAATTACAGACTCTGGGTGATGGTAAAAGTTTTAGACAACTTTACATTGTTTCTCAAAGTTCTATCTGTTTAATCACTGTCTTCATACATAAGACTAGTTATTGGGTGTTTTCATCTATCCCCCTGTTCATAGGAAAAATACTGCTTTTGTGAGGAACGGAGCTTATTTGGTTCAGGCAGTGGGCCAAACATGTTCTAATGTTAGAAGTGTTTTGTTTAATGATTCTTGTTTGTATAAAACAAAATAGAGGGAACTGTGGGGAAAGATAAGATAGAATTGGGTTGCGGGCTGTGGGACGTGCCTGCAGAGGCACATGGCGGCACAAAGGAGCACATGGCAGCACACAGAGGCTTGTCTCCACCAGACCCTGGGGGGAAGAGGTGTCATATGGCAGACCCCTACGGAGAGGAGCCTGCCAGGAGCTGACAGACGGGTGAACAGCGAGTGATCATCCCATAGAAGGACATTTAGAAAGTGTGTTGCTGACGTGGCAACATGGGATAGGTCACCTAGTGAGAATTACCATGTAAGGAAATACTGTGCCTTGGAAAAGTATATAAAACCAGCTCGTTTCTTGGAATAAACGATTCAGATTCCCTGCCGGTCTAGGTCTGTGCCTCAATCACTACAGAACATGTGACACTGTTTATCTTGAACAAACTTCTAACCAAACAAGGCGCTAAACCCATGCACCTTCTTTTGTATTTGCCCAGTTGCAATATCCATTTTACCTAAACCTTAACATTCTTGTGTTCCACCATCACAGGAAGGCATCTCATATTTCCTTAGAAGGTCCACATTGTTCTATAGCATCTACATTGATGTTTCATTGACTGGGCTTGAACTGTGCTCTTGAATTCTGTCGAAAAAACTCACAGAAGGCTTCAAAGAAAGCCAACGGACTACACTGACAGGATCCAGCACACTGATTCACTTTGCAGAAGGTATTTGAAACCAGTTGGCTGTGCAAGTTTGTAATAAAATGAGCTGCAAAGAAATTAATGACACATTGTTGGTATCTTCCCCAGAGCAGCTGTTTGATATCAAACCAATCTTAACCCACCGAAGTCATTAATCACTCCCAGCCTCTGCTGTCAGACTTCCTAATGGCTTGGGCAACTGCTTTGAGAAGTCTCACATCATTTCTTGTCAAATCTGTCTCTAAAGTACAGCCAGGGTGCTTGAGAGATCAGCTGCTTGTCCCATACACCTTTTTAATTGCAGAAACTAAGGACTTAGTGGTTCATTAAATTAAATGAGACAATGTAATTGTTTTATTGAATATCAGGTTAAATCAATGCACATATATTTGAATTATTGCTTGTGCTGAGATCTGAGCAAATTTCTGTCCAAGCTATTTTCACACTCCCATTTAGTTTGGACATTGATTTAATTGCTGTAGTACAAGCCCCTTTTTCTTCAAAAGGGCCTGCTTGGGTTTTTTAAAGTCTAAACTCTATGATGAGTTCAGACAAATTATAATAAACTTTTCTTCCAAGGAAGTAAACAAGAACTTCATTGAATTTGATGCCACTCTCATTACATTATTAAAATAATGTCAGTTTATCTGTAGGACAGGTGACTGTAAAAAGCAATGTGTTGGAGGCTAGGAATTTTCCTTTTTTTTCTTTCCCTCAGGGAATTTTTCTCCCATTTGTTGCCTAAGAAATGGGAATGATGGATACTTAAGAGAGACAAGAGATGTGGCCAGGAGGGGGAGGAGGGGGAAGGGGTGCAGTTGGCTGTAGTCTCTTAGCTGGGGAGTTAGCTTGGTAGCTGGAGGGGTTTTCTCTCAGAAAGTGCAAAAATACAGTGAGACTTGGCTGGGGGTCAGGGGCTGTGTCACGTTCCACTGCAGGGAACCGAGAGGAGTTCTTTTAAAAATGGATGGTCAGGAATGAAATTAAGCCAAACGAGGCGAACGTTGTATCTGAGAACTATTTATTGACAACAAAAAGGAGAAGGAAAAGGAGTTGCCCAAGCGAAAGATGGCTAGAAGAGACAGAAAAGAAGAAAGGGAAATGGAAAAGGACTGGGGGAGAGGAGAGGATAGAGAGAAAAAGAGGTTGTTACCACCAGCGAGTCAGGGCAGTGCTGTCGGTGTCCAGGTGGCGAGGGGCGTGCATGCTGCCTGCCTGTGGATGGGCTGGGTCTTAGTGAGCCTGCGCGGCTCCCGGAGGGGTGTGGCTCCACGGGTGAGGCTCCCGTGGCGATGGCACTGGACATGCAGTGAGTGGGCGCTTGGATGGGAGGACCAGGACCCTGGAGAGGGTCGCGGCAACTGGCTGGATTGGGGTGGCAGGGTGGGCAGTGATGGCTGGATCAGGGCAGCAGGGAAGGAAGCAGGCAGCCCAGGCAAGGACATGGGGCAAGGCGGTGGTCAGGGACACAGGAAGGCAGCACAAGTGCGAGGGCGAGCCAGCGAGGGCAGGAGGGCCAGAAGGCAGGCTGGGGCCAGGGCAAAGGAGGGAGCAAGCGGGAGCAGCGAACAGTAGTGAGCTCCGGCGAGCAGCAACACAGTTAGTTTTTATACGCCCCTGGCCCCTCCCAAAATCCGCCCGCTAACAGGGAACCATTGGTCCAGTCCAACCTTCCTGTGCCGCCCACTGGTGGAGACCTTTTCGTGACCTGATTGGAGAAGCCCCTCCACAGTGTCTTGTACTGCCTGACTCATGGAAGGTGTTGCCAGGCGAAGTCCTCCCAGAGATGAGTCTTCTTCTAGTTGCCTCCTGCACACGGCACATGTGCACCCCTCCTCCAAATGCCTCTGACAACCATTGTTGAGGCATAACAAAACTGAATTGGCTCCTCACAGGCTGGGCTCAGTCCTCTCTCACTCTAGGGATTGGAGTGGAGACAGTTTTGTGGTTTTGGTGCCAGACTGCTGCTGCCCAGAGGATTCGCTGCCACTGCAGAGTTTTGTCCTTCACTGCTTCTCCTTACCAAGGGTGAGCTTCTGCTTGCAACAGCAGTTATTGGACTGAGACCTTTTTGACCTTCGACTTTACTAGGAGGGACCCTCACCATCTGCTTGGGTGCCTAGAGGGAAGCCAGGGACCCCGACCTCCTCCCCCTCTCTGGAGGAAGTGTCTCCCAGCTGCTTGTGGGAGCCTGGCTGCCACTGCCCAGCCCTGCCCTTTTCTGCTGCTGATTTGCGTTTTTTGCTACACTTTAACTTGACACCCCATGTCCTCCCAGACTCCAGCTGTTCCTGCCACCACTTCGGGGTTTTTGCTACACTTTGTTTGCCACACCAGGGGTGCTCACCTCTGCTGTTCCAGCCTGCTGCTATGAGGTTCATGCTGCAGCCGTGCTGGCCACCCAGAGTGACACTGAGACCAGGTGCTCCCCACGAATTTTGCAAGGGGAGCCCCTTTTCTCTCTCTCTCCTGCCACCCAAGCCGCCATCGCCATGCGCAGACAGGCAACCGAGCTYGCGCCACAGCGCCCCCTGCAGCTGCCAGGGAATCATTGCACCCGCCCTGCTCACTGGGAGCCGCCAGCGCCCCTGCCGGCTGTGAGCGGAACTGCACCGCAGGGGAAAGCGCCTGCGGCCGAGAGAGGCTGGCACTGGGTTTGTGGTTTTGTTGTTGGTGCTGCCAGTGTTGTTGTTTGTTTGTCTTGTTATATATATATTAGTAAAGAACTGGTATTCATTTTCTTATAAGTTTGCCTAAAAGCACCATAATTTCAAAATTATAATAATTTGGAGGGAAGGGGGTCATATTTCCATCTCAGGAAGGTTCCTGCCTTCCTTGGCAAGCACACCTGCCTTTTAAACCAAGACACCGTGTCTCCCTATATATAATTAAGTTCATTATTTCCTGCCAGGAAGTCACCAGAACATGGGTTAGGAGGAGCAGATCAGGCCAGATCCCAGTACTTCGAAAGACAGATCTTCTCAGTACAAAACCAAATCCATGTAAATGGATAGAGCATGAAGTCCTAGGAGCGAGAAGGAGCTCAGGATTGCTGTAACAATGTGTTATCCTACTTTATTTCCAGTATTTCTTGCTTATTTTGGTTGGGGAACCATCATGCATCTGTGGCTCCAATTACCTGTTTTAGTTCCTGTCATTTTTCATTGGTAGACAATCAATATCATGTTGTGCTCTTTCCTTGTTTCTCCTGCCCACAGCACCTTCTTTTATCTACCCCATCTCATGCCTTTCCCTTCTTTATCTTCTGCAGAGAAAATAGGGAAATAATCTAGAGACAACAAACTCTTCTGGGCTGTTAGCTGGCTCTCAGATGTGCTCTGCTGATAGCTGTGGAGCCAGTCACACCCAGCAGTGGTACCAGACACAAAAGAGTATTTCACCTTCAACAAACAGTGCTCCAACATTGAAAAAAAAAACCCCAAAAAACGGTGGCATGGACAATTATTGCAAGATTTCACTCTCTTCCCAGGTCCCCCAGGTGAGTTGAACAACTGACATCTTGTTGGGGTTTAGGATTCTTCCTTTCTGTTCTTTCTCTCAGGGAATTTTCTCCCATATGTGTTGCTGGGAGGCAATAATGATTGGGGTACTAAGACAAAAGAAGTTGCCAAGCTCAGTGCAGGAGGGCACTTGGCTGCACTCCTCTTATCTCAACAGTTTCTCTCAGAGGGGCAGAGATACCTCGAGAATTGGGCTGGGAAAAAAGGGGCTGGGGCAGCTGCTAGCTCCCTCTTGCTCTCTCGGCTTTGGAGGAGAACAGTTGAGCTGCTGGTTGTGGGGGGGAATTTGCTGCCACCGCCGGAGCCCAGCCTGGTCCTGCTTCTTCTGCTGGGAGACGAGCCTTTGCTTGTGAGAGCAGCCACTGAACTGGGACCTTATTAATGACCTATTTCACTAAAAAAAAAAGACTTTCACCATCTTCTGGGGTGCCTCAGGGGAAATCCCCGGGATCCCAAGCAGTTTCCCCTCCCAGAGAGCCTCTCTCTGCTGTGTTTGGGAGCCAGCTGCAGCTGCTCAGCCCCCGCTGGTTTTTTTGCCACTGCTCCGAGTTTTCGCTACATTGTAGCCATGTACCCCCTGCCCTGCCGGGTTGCCCTGCGGTTCCAGCTACAGCTGCTGAGTTTCTGCTACCTCTTGCTTGCTACCCTGGGCGAGCCTGCCCTGCCATTCTAGACACTGCTCCGAAGTTCCTGCTGCAGCCCATTTTGGCCATTCAGCCCGCCGCCATTACCGCGTGAGGGAGACGTGACTGAGCTCGCGCCACAGCGCCCCCTGCAGCCGCGGGGGAACCATCGCACCCGCCCTGCCCGGCCGGGAGCCACCAGCGCCCCTGCCGGCTGTGAGCGGAACTGCACYGCAGGGGAAAGCGCTTAAAGAGCAGGAAGAGACTTTATTGGGTTTTCTGTTCTTGTTTGTTGTTGTTACCATTGTTGTTGTTTGTTTTGCCTTGTTATCCATATACATACTAGTAAATAACTGTTATTCCTTTTCCCATATCTTTGCCCAAAGGCCCTTAATTTCAAAGTTATAATAATTTGGAGGGAAGGGGGTCATATTTTCCATTCCAAGGGAGGCTCCTGCTTTCCTTAGCAGACACCTGTCTTCAAACCAAGACACAAATGTAAAGAAGTGACAATTTAGTGACTGTTTTCAGGTTTATGACACGAAAAAGAGATTTCTCTGGAGCAGCATGCTCTGATCACTTTGCACACAGAGCTCCAAGTGATAAGAGTGAATTGGTGCTGAGGTTCACAGCTCATAGCACCAGGGCAGGAGCTGATCACTGGGGGACACAGAGAAAGGACAATTTAACAACAAGTAACTCTTCATTTCACCTCCTCTCATGCCATTCCCACTCATGCAAACAGCACCTGGACAGAGAATTGCACTTGGACTGAGGCCAAAGTATAAATAGATCACCAATTTCAGTAAAAGATTGGGAACTGAATTACAGCTCTGCAATGCAGAGAACTCTGCTGTCCCGCAAGAGGTGTGAACAGAATCCACCATTTCCCAATGGAAACATGGCAAATTCCTCTCCCCTGTGCTGAGCAAAAGCAGAAGGTAAGTGCATGTATTGTTGCCTAATTGTGGTTAACCAAACTCTCCAGAGACAGGAGGAAGGGGAAGTGCAGCCCAGGGCATAATCCCAGGAAGGGAAGGTGCCTGGTAGGGAGAGGACAGGCATGGATAGATTGGGCAGAGAAGGAAGGCAGGAAGAGGAAGGGTTTCTGCCTCTAAGTGCTTTCACTTGCTTCTCTGGCTTTTACAGTACATGCCAGGAGATAATGTCATCTCTGCAAAGCTTCCCAGGCTCTCTGTTGCACTCCCTCAAACTTTAAGAGCTCTTTAGGGGTTAATATTCGGCTCACAAGGTTGTAATTACTCTGACATTTCGAAAAATCACAAGGTTTCCAGGCAAAGCTTCACCTTGATTGAAGTGTTATAAACATCTGATTTTAAGAAAATGAAGCCAAAACTGGAATCACCCCAGCTCCTCTCCTTCCTACAATTTAAGGAGAAATATCTGTATACATTAATGGAAATGTTTTTGCAACAAAAATAAATGTGTGTCATTTAATAAGAGTGTGCATGTTTACGCTAAAAAATGTGCAAATGAATTGAGATATTATTCCCATTTCCAAAAGTTAAACAAAAAAATTCAGACTCTGCCTTTCACTCAGCAATTTGCCCATTGACTGATACACACAGTAAATTAGTAGTAGTAGTAGTACATCATAAACTCCAGCTGTATTGGTGCAGACTGTTTTTCAGATGTGTTTGTGACATATGTGCAATGACAGCAGATCCAGCACCCCACAGATCTGTCTTTGGCTGATTGTCATCTGTCACACTACTCACAAGAATGTTGTTTCGATGCCTGGAGCAAGACTAGCTTCTCCCCCAGCCCCCAATACATCCTTGGCACATTGATTCTCCCCTCTCCATCTCAGTTAATGTAGCTGTGAAATGGAGAAATGCCACTAAGCCATTTTGTGAAACACTGGAGGTGTCATTCAATGGGAAATGTTACCTGGTGGGTAACACTCGTTTGTACAATGAGGAGCAGGAGCCTGGCTTGCTCTCACACCATGAAGGGTTTATGCACCTGATTTCTCAAACACCTGGGAAGAAAGCCAGCTTGTGCATGGAAGAGAGCCTGGGGAAGACCCTGAGAGTCCTTTCCTGCCACCAGAAACTTTCGGATCCCGCAGATACCACAGCAGCACAGTTGTTCCTTGCAAAAAAAAAAAAATATTACTCAGATCAGTCATCAAAACTTCCATCCATTCTTATATGAACACCTAAAGGGAGCTGAGAACTCTCCAAAAACTTCAGTCATTAATGTCTCACTCTTTGCAACTGTTTGTAATTCCCTGCATCTGTCCTGCTCCTCTTTTCATATATCTGCCTCCCAGCAAGTCTTTAGGTGCAGGGCTGCCTTCCAGTCTGACAAAAGTGAACCAGACCCTCAGGATTAATTTCCAGGGAAATTTTGATTCCAACTGAACACCAAGAAAAACATTTGGTTCCACTTGGGGAAGAGGGGAACAATCAACCTCACACCATTCACTAGGGGAGATGTGCTCTCACTTTGCACCTTTCACATGTGCACATCAGAATTCACAGACTCAAAGGTTAACATGGAAAAAAAAAAGCAACCTGAGGACTTCCCACCCAGCTCTGAAAACAAGCTTTTAGCTTAGAAAATGGTTATTCCAGAAGATTCATTCATAAAGCACAACTCATTGGACTGCAACATGAAGCCAACAATTCCCTTCAAGTTTATTCCTGCCTACCTCCAAGCTTAGCAAGAACTACACAGCTCCTAAAATAGAAGTGGTTAGAGCGGCGGCTCTTCCTTGTTCTCCAGATGCGACATACTTATGCCTTTCTTTATATAGGAAAGAAAAAAAAAGACAATCAATGAAACTCAAGTGTACACCTCTCTACAGGTTACATTTATTCAGCTGGACCAATTAAGAAAAATTAAATCCCAATTAGTAACAGTTAAAAACTGTGTCTGTCACTTCTGGAATAATAATTGGAGAAGAATTAAAATTTCTAGATGAGAAAGCTGCTTTATGTCTAAAGAAACACACTAGAGGAAGCTGTAACATTTGAACAGCTAGAAATTAAAAGATGGCATTAATGCTTCCATAGAAGCAACTTTTTTTTTCCTTTTCCCCAAAAAGAAAAATAATCAAAACCAGCTACTTTACTGTGCTACTTCAGATATTTCATGCTGAATACTTACACTGGAAACAACTTTTTGTGCCAGATCCAAGACCTTTTGAAGTTATTTACATTCTGCCATTAGCTTCAAAGGGGAACAAGATCTGCTTTGCAAAATAATCAAAAGAGCTGCAACTATTGACAGGCAAATTAATTCATGGCAGCTTTGGTTGCAACAGCTACAGAATTTAGCAAGATGATTAACTGTGTTAGTGATGTAAGGGCCAAATTCAAACACTACAAATATAAAGGATAATTAACTTCCAAAATATCAGAATTGCAGGATCATAGAATGGTTTGGGTTGGAACGGACTTTAAAAGTTCATCTGTTGGAAGGAGAGGGGAGGTGTTGAGGAGGGGGTTCAGGGGTTGTTGGGTGCATGTTGGGAGTGGACACTTTCTACTAGACCAGATTGCTCCAAGACCCATCCAACCTGGCCTTGAACTCTTCCAGGGATGAGGCAACCACAACTTCCCTGGGCAACCTGTGCCAGGGCCTCATTACCCTCACAGAGTGGAATTTATTCCCAATATCCTAAGTAAACTACTCTTGACGTGCACTAGCCCGTTGGTGTGGGGGGCCGCTGCACCCTTCCTGGAGAGTGTCCTGGTTGGGGCTGCTTCCACTAGTATCCCGAATACACAGCTTCAGCACGACAGTGCCAGGCTCTGCTCATGGAGGCCTCACGCCAACATGAACCCAGATGGATAACAAGCCGTGTCGCCAGAGATAAAGAGGTGGGAGGGGCCTTTTGTGTAGATTCCAACGAGGTTTATTCCAAAACACACGCAGGAGGGTCCAGTGACAAAATGGCCCCGATAGAGGAGGGCTCAGGGATTTCATACTCATGGTTTTGGGGGTGGGCAGAGCGCCGGAAACCAATCAGGTGAGGACTAGAGGGAGGAGAGAACCTGGAGTGACAGGGGAGCAACAAACCAGGGAAGGAGGGAGGTGGGAATAGGGACAGGGAACCAATGAGGTGTTGAGGAGCAGAGAAACTTCCAGAACATTATACATATTAACTAGGGGCATGCATATTCAACGGGATCTACCTAGAACTAGGCGGAGGGTCAATTGACCAACCATAAAGCAATAATCTACATACCACAGTAAGGGACTATGGGAACTCTCCATAACCTTGGGGGAGATTCTAAACTTCGGTGCCAGTCCGAAGAGTCTCCAGAGTCGTTGCTCTGGCCCTTTTTGGCACCCTGATTACCTCAGCGGCTGCTGCTACCACTGCCACAACTCTCTGTTAGTCTCTGTCAGGTGAAGCCATTTCCCCTTGTCCTGTCACTCCAGGCCCCTGTAAATAGCTTCTCTCCATCTTTCTTGTAGGCTCTCTTCAGGCACTGGAAGGCCACCATGAGGCTACCCCAAAGCCTTCTCTTCTCCAAGCTGAACAATCCAAATTCTCTCAGCCTTTCCTCATAGCAGAGGTGTTCCAGCCCTCTGATTATCTTGGTGCCGCCTCTGGATTCACTCCAGCAGCTCCATGTCCTTCCTGTTCTGGGACCCCAGGGCTGGATGCAGCATTGCAGGTAAGGTCTCAGCAGAATGGGGCAGAGGGGCAGAATCCCCCCCTCCCCTGCTGCCCATGGGGCTTTGGATGCAGCCCAGGATACAGATGAGGTTGTAACATTCTATACAAAAAATACTCCTCTGAGGAGAATGGGGGTGGGATATCTTTAGTACATCCAGCTTACACATTTACCTAATAGACATATAGTTACGCAGTGAATTTTATAAAGAGATTTATTGTGCAAGAAAGATTTTCATGCTCATTTACAATGAAACAATCAATTTTAACAAATAATCATGCCATTGCTTAATGTCAACACTAAACATAATATTTACATTCAAGTTTACATCTTTGTTCAAGTTCATGTACAATATTGTCAGAATTAAGTAAGAATGCATCTTCAAATCAAAGTTTGCTTTTTTTTTTTTTTTTTACAATAATCACCACGTTTCAGACATTTACTGGAAATGACAAATTTCCCATCTTTGCAGTAGACAAAGACAGGAATTATTTCCCAGCTACAGCACTGGAAAAGAACAAAAACCACAAAAAACCCCAAACAAAACCCCAAACACAAAAGCAACCTGCAGGAACCACTATCACACGCATACATCAATCTCCAGTTAGCCAGGCATTTCAACAGGAAGGAGGCTGCAGAATAACCCCTACACAACTGATTTTTGAGGACTGTTTACACCATCATTGAAACAGRTCCTGCCTTAAGAAAATGAACCTCAGGACAATTCTTTCACAAAGTCCTAAATAACAAGAAGACCTGCTTTGTCAATACTGAAGTGAACATCTTGTAATAGCACCAGACACACCCTGGAACTTTTTGTTGTATTCTGTTAGGGTTTTTTTCCACCACAGGGATGCCCAGGATCACAGCATTGTGGCCTGGCAGCTTTTAAAAGACAATTAAAAAAACAAATAACACCCCCCACCCCCCAAATATAAAAACAACAAAACTAGAAAAAATACTTTTAATGTGCAGAAATTAAAACTGTAACTTTTTGGTACTGCTTTTTCCTCTTCACACTCTAGGATGTAAGGGAATTTCAGAGTCCAGCCCATGTTTTCTTGGCCTGCACACAAATCTCTCCCTTCTTCATCAAAAGTTTCCAACACAGACTTCTCAGTCACCTCCCTCCCACCCTGACCTGAGAATCAGCTCCGACAACACTCAAACTCAGAAATGGTTCTGAATGACAACTTAACATGGTCCCACTGAACAGCTCAAAAATGCAACATAATTTTTCCTTCTTTCCTCAGTTCCATGTGATGCCTGCTATTCTAATCCATATTCTCCTACCAGTGCTTCACCTGCTGCCTGGTTTCACAGAGGCCAGAAATAGTAACAAAAGAACCAGAGCACACCTGCTCTGACTTACGTAAGTTATATGACAACAACAAAAAAGTGACTGTCTTGGATTTTGGCTATGAATGTCACGGAGAGATACTGACTTTGAAGATGCAAACCTAAACATTCCCACATTTTAAATAATCTTTATATTTAGCAGAGACTACTTCACTTGTTCTGTCTTCATGTTGTTATATCTCCTGCAGAACTTGTGGGCTGAGGAGCAGTTGTCGAAGGCTGCACTGGCAGCATTTCTAGCTCGGATTCACGGACAAAGATGACGGCATCACCACTGACATTTATCAAACACTGAGCCTGGAAAAAAAGACAATACCCAGTTACCAAACATTAAACAATAATATATTTTATGTTTACTTATATCTGCTAGATATAACTACACAGAAAAATCAATAGAGATTGGTAGAAGGACAAATTATTTGAATTTATTGGTGAGGCAACCTGTGCCACATTTTCTTTTCTATCTTCTCACTTGTGTGCTATTAAACATGCAGATGGATTCTTGGAAGACCACCACAGATGAAATATCTGGATATCTGTACTTGCTTTCATTACTGTTTTTAACATATTTAATTCACTGAACATTCTGTTACTGTGTTTACAAATTAAGGTTTGTCTCTTTATGTACAAAATGGAGCATTTTACATCAGCAGCTCCAGGTACTTTTACGTGGAGTTAGGATGGAAATCCTACACTGCAACATCAGAAATACCAGGTTCTGCACTACTGTGCAACTATTTTGTGCAATTTACTTCATTCTAGCAAGCTCAGTTCTTTTACCCATCTGAGTATTTATGAAGCATCCTCATAATTTTGTGTTAATACAAGAACACTCTTGGATTCTTCAAATATTATCCCGAGATATCAAGAAATGTGCAGATATGGTTCTACAGCACTGCAAGTTTTTAAAGACACAAAATGTGTATTTGTATCATACTAACCACAACAGCACTTGTTATTTCACATCCTAACGTACCTGATTTTTGTTTGGGTTCTCCATGAAAACACACTGCTTCATTATGTATGACACAACTGCATTCCCTCCCAGAGCTGCAACATGAGCTCTCACCATGGCAAACACTTCTGCAATAAAAGCATGGAGGAAACCACTGACACCACCCTCCTAGAATGGAAAAAATATACATTAGATGTTATATTAAGTCTAGCTACAAGACGCTGACTGCTTCTCTTACATATTTATCAGCTGAATAATTTAGTGAATCCTAAATGGTGTGGAGAACTTAAAAGCCATTCACTGTTTAATGGGTCACAGTTACAAATCAGATGGAGAGAGACCATTTACAGGGGCCTGGAGTGACAGGACAAGGGGGAATAGCTTCAAACTGACAGGTATAGATTGGATATTGGGAAGAAATTCTTCTCTGTGAGGGTGGTGAGGCCCGGGCACAAGTTGCCCAACCAGAGAAGCTGTGGCTTCCTCTGGATCCCTGGAAGTGTCCAAGGCCAGGGACAGGGCTTGGAGCACCCTGGTTTAGTGGAAGGTGTCCCTGCCCATGGTAGGGGAGTGGAACGAGAGGGTCTTTAAGGTCCCTTCCAATCCAAACCATTCTATGGTTCTATTAAATTATTGGAAATTCCCAGTAAGGAGTGACCATCTTTGATCACTGCAACTTCATGTATATTTAATGACTGTCATTAGTTCTCAACACTCACTAAAGAAATAATCCCTCAAAAAGTAAGCAAGAGACAGAGCAGAGACTTGAGCTATTCAATCTATTTATTTTATTACTCCCCTTGAAGCCCAAAGGAACTTCTAGCCATCTCATTTCATTATTTTTTTTGACTTGATGGTGCTTGTGGGGCATTTTTAGTTCTTTGGTGTGAAACTGAAGAATTTAAATTAATGTGAAAGGAGAAGGAAAACAACCAAGTATGGATTTTCCTAGGAAATCCTTACGAAAGAATGTGAGCAAGTATATTGTGGGGAAAAACCTATTGCACACAAACCAGGCAATTAACCAAAGAAAAATCCACAGAAAATGCTGAGAAAAGAAACTGATCAAAACAGAGCTCACAGTTGGTTCAAAATACATATAAAATTTCAAAATTCAAGTGAAAGGCAGGACCAGTAGTCTTCTCACATGTTTCTATGTATGTGTGTGCCACTGGAAGAAATGGGAGAGGCAGGTAGAAGAAGAGATTGAACTAAGCTGAATTTCTAAGGGCTATGTTCATTCCTAAAAGTATAATGTACCTTGAACAGACTCATAAAGGCATAAAAAAAAACATATCTTGGATGAAAATTTACAAACAAAAAGGACAGGTATAATTTTATCAAACCCAGCATAAAGCAGGAATGAAGTCAACTGCAGAAAGAAATCAAAATTCAATATAAGTTCATAATTCTCATGGAATTTTGATTTTGTCCAAGTCTTTTAAAGGTACAGCAACTGATGGGGAAAAAATATGCATTATAAACTTAATACAACATTGGATAACAACAGGTAACAAAACCCACCTGTAAACAGCAAAGCCTAAGAACAGTGGATTAATCTGACTTGAAAATATCATTAATTTTTGATTCTGGTATATATTTCAGCACTACCACAAGCAAAACATAAAGCAATACAAACACAAATGCTGATAATTACTTTCTTGTAGGACCTGAACCACATTGCTGGAATTGGATATAACGACTGCTCTGTTCTGACTCCATTATAACTCACGGCAATCCTGTAGTAAGAGTAGTTTGTGACTCAGCCTATGTAGCTGAAATAATTTAAATTAGCTCCCCTGGGTGCTGGAAAGAGCACAGTGACAGCATCCCAGGGACTCTGCAACATTCCAGCTTCATGAAGGAAAGCTGAATCAAACACTTGAGAGACCTATCCTTGTTGGGATCTGTTATCACAGATACCAAAGCTTATCAGCTATTGAATTTGTACATACAGAATCTGCACTTAGTACAGAAATGTCCTGTAACCATTTCCGTGCTCTGATATCCTTTTGAAAACATGGTCCTTTTCACACATGGATTTCTAAAGTTAAAAGGGAAACTTAAAAGTAATTTGCAAGATGCAAACAAAATGTTTGTCTGATCCAAGTTTCTCTAGAGAGCTCACAGCCCATTTTCAGGAAGCCTGATCATTTTTATTAACATCTGCTCTGTAATTTTAGCAATGTGTAGTTAGGAAAACACAGCATTCTTCAGCACTGACAGGCAAGAGGTGCACTCTATTTGTGTGGCCAAAAGCAAAGATGCAGCTCCTTCCCAAAAGGACATGAAAATTACAAGGAACATGGCTTGCATTTTGGCATGCTCAAAGGATTATTTGTTTTCCAGATGCAGACTGGACATCCTGGTTTGAACATCACCTCTAAGCTGGTTGTGTGGTCATGGACTCCATGGTGTAATTTTTGATGCTCATCACACAAAGTTTTGTTACAGAGAATGTAATGTTTAAAATTAGCATAACATTATCTATGATATGGGCAATGTTCTATTAACCAAAGAATTTTAAAATCCAAATACACTGGGAAAGTTCATCACTGAGCTTGCTAAATGAGAGAAGAATGGATGGTTTATTTTTTTCTTTAGCATTTAATTTGGGTTCAAATGATCCCAACTTCTACCACTGTTGGTCAAAGACCCATTTTTTCCACATAGTTCTGTTTAAGAACTCACTGGTTTCGTGTTCTATCCAATTCAACAGCAATGGCAATTGTTAAGTATCCCCTTCCTAACCAAACACGAAACAGCTTTGTGTGCTCCATGACAAGAGCAGTACAATGGAACTTGCTCCGCACTCAGCACCTTCCCACAAGTGACACAAATTCTTCCCTGGCTGTGCCACACCTCAACTAAAACCTCTGATTTTTACAATTAACAAAAAATTATTCCCTGACATAAAATGAATCCCTGCCACACAGCTCACCTCACGCAAAGAAGTGGTTTCTCTTATAAAAAACATATTGATTATCCCGAGATATTTGGTTATTTTTGCCCCAGGGAGAAAGGAAAGAGGTGTCATCTTAACAACTGAGACAGTGGAATTGGTGCATGACGGGACAGAACGGTGCCGTAAGTATCCCTCAGCCAATGGACTTGGTTTTTCAAGGGAAGTAGCTGAAAAATGGGAAAAAAACAGGAGAAAATAACTATCAAGATCCATCATTGTTCCTCAAAACACAAAAACTCTTCTTTATGGTTTTCCAAATAGCTTGGTGACAACATTCAGCTGCCTGTGATGCTCAGCCATATACGTGAGAAAGGAAATCATCATGCAAAGCATGCAAAAGGAGACAAGAAGCTGAAATGGCATTTATTTGGAAGAGTGGCATTCCTGCAAAAGGAAAACATTGAGGCAAGCAGCTGCACATACAACAATCAGTTATAATGTGAAGGTAAAGAAAAAAGTGCCAACATTTTGAAACATGTATTCTGCTGGAGGAACAAATAATAGGAAGTGTGAAAGTTGTTGTGTTTCTCCAGTGCAGCATTTTCCATTAAAACAGGTATTAATCTCTGCTAATTTAAGCAAGATAGTCAGACCTGTGGCCAAAGAACTACTAAAAACCAACTCACCACTTGCTAATTTAGTGACCATTGCCTTGACTGTCCCCTTGGTGATTGCTTCCTGTTTCTCACCCCCAATTTTCCAAGATCATACATACACCTACATCCATGCAGTGGATGTTATACAATTAGTAGGCGTACACATGTATGGAGAACTAATTACAGTAAGACTTTATTTTGCTTTTTATGCTACTGGTTCATCAACCCTACGTGAGCTTACAGAACAATGTCGGCAGTTTTCACACTCAGGAATTCATTCTACATGTGATCTGCAACGCTACTGCTGGGCAGGGCACTCCACTAAGTCACCACTGGGAAATCAGAGATATGTCTCAGATTATCAGAACGTGGTAGAAACAGCCGCCTACTTGTCTTAATTGATCCGCGCCTTATGGTCTGAGCTTTCAGTTTAATGAGCTCTATCCAGCTGTTGCATCTGTCTGCAAAGGAACTGTAATCAACTGACGTTGCTGGAAACACAGACAGAAAAACAAAAGAAAAAAAACAGAAAAAAAATATATGGATGATGTCTCTTGCTCATCTCAATGCTCCTTTTTGAGGAAGCAATGATTTGTGTCTGAGAGAGAACAACCATCCTTTTGCAGGTCTGTTTAAAAGGAAAAGTTACAGGATAGGTTTGGACTTGTCCAAACCAAAGTACCGATTTCTGGTGATGTCCCAGCTCTGAACCAACTGCCTGAGTGGGACTTCAGCACTGAAAAAACATGCAAATACAGTCATTAAGGACTTATGCTAGATTAGTTTTTTTAATCTCAATTTAGGTTTTAAGTTATGGCTTTTAAAACTTTATTTAAGCCTTTTTTAATTTTCATTTTCATTGCTTTTTTTTCCTTACAAAGAGCTGCTGATCAGGATTTAAACTTCCCAACTGCCTTTACCAATAACTAACCTACAGACTGAAAAAAAAAGCTTTGGTGATGAGGATAAGAGTCACAAGCTGAAACAACACCTCTGTTTTAAATACAAATGAATTTTCCTTACACAAGAGTCTTCCTTGCCCCAACATCCTCCCTCCAACACCCCTCCCATTATCATTACAATAAGAAGTAAGAGTTGTTTCTGCTATGACTTTTGGTATTAGTTGCAGGGGTGTTTGCATATCTTTAAAAAAAAGGGGAGGTTGCAAACAGTGTTTCTTCATTATCCTGAAGAAACGGGAGGAACACATGCTAACTTCAAATTGACACAGGCAAAACAGCTCTCTTTCTGGGGACTACTTTTCTGTCAGATAAAGCTATATCAATGTATCTGACAGAGAGGCTGTTATTATTAACAAATCTAACTTTTATAATTAAAAACTATATCGAAATATTAGGATATCATTAAGCCACACCAGAGCATGCATTCTCAGTTAAGTAGTAAACACTTCCTGGATTAAGACACATCCAAAAAGGGTGTACCAATATCCCAAGAATGCTCATTCTGTTCTGGCAGATGGTTAAATTAAGGAAACTCACCTCTCTGAGCAGCAGGAATACCTGTGTGAGAACTTGCACCCTCCAGGACTTCTAATAAAACAAAATTAATTCCGTTCAGATAATCTATTAAGCAGAGTCA
This sequence comes from Parotia lawesii, assembly GCA_003713295.1. Taxonomy (NCBI): domain Eukaryota; kingdom Metazoa; phylum Chordata; class Aves; order Passeriformes; family Paradisaeidae; genus Parotia; species Parotia lawesii. The sequence continues at coordinate 286,169 of RAHM01000214.1, forward strand.
GGTACTAGAGGACAACAGCTTTCAAGAAAGATGGGAGTGACTATTTACAAGGGCCTGGAGTGACAGGACGCGGAGGAATGGCTTCAAACTGACAGAGAGTAGGTTTAGATTGGATATTAGGAAGGAATTCTTCCCTGTGAGGATGGTGAGGCCCTGGCATAGCTTGCCCAGAGAAGCTGTGGCTGCCCCATTCCTGGAAGCGTTCAAGGCCAGGTTGGACGGGGCTCAGAGCGACCTGGTCTAGTGGAAGGTGTCCCTGCCCAGGGCAGGGGGTTGGAATGAGATGATTTTCAAGGTCCCTTCCAACTCAAACTACTCCACGATTCTATGACCCTTATAAAAGATTTTTGAGTAAAGTATGAAAAAAATCCACCCTCTATATAGTATACTGTGTACTTTGATAAGTTAGTATAAAAATAGTATAAATAATTCACTTTACTAAATCTACCTTGCAATTTTAATATGTTTATTTTTTAAATAACTGTGTAAGATTGTAAACAAATATTTTAAAATATTTTTAAAACAACAATCCTAAAGAAAAGTAAAAATATATTAAATAACCTGCTAAGTAAATGTAACTACAATGAAGTTGTGAGGAAATGACAGATGGAATAATTTTCTGGCTGAAAGGCTCTGTCTGCAGCACAATATGGAATGTGGAGAACATCAGGAAAAGGGATACATGGGAACAGGCTGCCCTCCACTGGTCAGTGCCCAACACACAGGGAGCACAGTCCAGTAATGGGTAGAGAGACACCAGCAGAAATTTCTGGATATCTTCTCTTTTTGAAAATAAAAAATGTAGCCAATTAAAAGTTAAGCATTAAAAAAAAAAAAAGGATCTTTTTGCTGAAATTAATCTGGCCACTGAAAATACAAGTAAGTGTGGTAGGCACGCTTCTTTACACAACTGATGTAACAGGCAAAAAAGGGAGCTCAAACACTTACAGTAATTCCCAGATATTTAATTTCCTCTCAGTAACCATTTTGGTAGATAATCCAACAAGGGAGAAGGAATTAAAGACAGCTGATTTCAATGAACTGAATTTTTAATGGAATCATAGAAGAACTGTGACAACCATTCTTGAAATGCAGCTCTATCTCAGGTAAAATAAAGCACAGCTGTTTAAAAGCTACAATGTGCTGCACTGTACAGATTATTTACTATACAAGTTTAGGCTCCTTTCACTTAAAGAAAATTTGCATGCAACCAGTAATTGGTAGATAAAGTATTTCCCAGCATGAAAACAATGAGATTAATTATGTGAGGCTGAGAAAACATGGAGGTATTTTATATGGGCCATTTACAGTATGAGACAAGCCTAATTATTAGGTAATTTGTAATTATGTCAAATGACACCCAACACCCAGTGGTTTGCAGCATCTTCAATATTCTAAATGCAAAGACAGAACTACAGGACAGGAATTTCTACAAGAAATACAGACAGAATGATCAGCCAAGCCATCTTCTGTGACTCAAAAAATTTGATGTCACGAGTAAATATACCCATTATGCTTAGGCAGCAAAGCACATTTAAAGCCTGTGAAAGTACAAATATTTTAAAGCCTCTGCAACCATGAAAGAGAAGAACTCAAAATCAGTAAAAAACAACAGTTTAACATTCTTCCCCTTAACTGACCTTTAGCTGGAGAGAATGGTTGAGAAGAAAGGGGATCAGAGCAAAGCTCCAAGGGAAATTGTAGCTGTTCTTCATTGTCTGTAGATGCTTCAACAAAGAAAACATGGCCAATTGATAATTAACCCCCAAAATAAGATTTGCCAGTAATTACAAGCAGAGTCAATTTAGTCAGGTCTGACTTGAACAGGTATTTTCAGCGTGTGCATAAAGTGATACAGTTCTGCAGAAAGAGGTGTGTGACAACACATCCAGCTGCAACATTGAACAGAATTTGTGTTCCACTGAAAAGGATTTGGAGTTCTTAGGAAAAAATGAAGTCCATTCATGCATTTTAAATTTGATTCTGCAGTTGGATCTAAGTCAGCTACTATAATAAAAATTAACACTTATTTCACATGAAATAAAACACTTTACTGTTACTATTGAAGAAGTCAGCTACAACTAATGGAACATATGGCTCTGTTCTACTACCTAATTCCATTCTGAAGAATTGAGTACCCTCAGAGTTCTGTCTGAATTCCCACATCCAGACTGCACACATACATTTCTAGCATAAGATGTTACTTCATTACCAAGGTGACATATGCAGATCACAGTAGTCTCTTCCATTCCTTCCATGTGCTTCACTGAGCTCCAAAACCATTACTGACCTGCTTAAGGATTTTAAGGAGGTTGGTTTTTTTTTAAAAGTAGTATGAATAATTTATTTTCTGCCTTCTTGAAGTATGGACAAAATTTTTACTTATAAGAACAAGTATTCTCTGATGATTTACACCACATGTTCCAAAATACAACAGAAATGTCATCATCTGCTACACTAACGTTTTAGAGAAAAATAATCAAAGTAGTATCATAGACAGAATAAGAAAGTACTATAAATTTGTCGATTATGTAAAATAAATAACTAATATTTGATAAGTAAGTCATCCTGTTGGAGGTCAAGTATGTGAACTCTAAAAAACCTCTATGTGTTGAAAGAATCTCCCTGCAAAAATGTGTATATTTGGACTTGATGATCCTTGTGGGTCCTTTTCAACTCAGAATATTCTGTGGTCTGTRATCTGTATATGTAACTAAAATTAAAATCCAGACTCATTAGGCACTGGGGATAAAAAAGAAAAGATGCCTCATAATATTTACCTCTTTGCTGTGATTTTTCTGTAGGTGCTTTATTGGCTTGTAGTGCTTGGTTTTTGTCGTATGTAATGGCAACAGCTGTGACTGCAATCTGCAAATCAGAAATATTTGGCGTATTAGGTAAGTTGATCTCTTGTGCAATCTGAAAAATAATTTTGCAAACAAGTAGTTCTTTGCATAGAAACATAATAGGGGAAAAAAAAAATCTAAGAATTCACTGGACATAGCAGTAAATCAAATCCTAGCCCAGTTTACCCTGAGCAGCAAATGTTAACTAGGGCCATGCCTATGTGCTGGAAGTTAAAAGCAGCAATTCACTTACCTGAACTAATTCATCCTCTGGTAGAGCAACTGTAAAGTTTACATGGCAAAGACAGCAGGGAATCATAGACCGGAGTTTAAAATACAAACTCTGTTGAAGACAGGATATTATTTTGTGTTACTCAGAAAAAAAGAAAGTGTGGTTTATTTCAGAGAAATTAAGGATCAAAACTCTTTTCATAGTAGAAGTCATCTAATGATATTCATTTTTTCTTGAAGAAGAATTACATGTGTGAAACGTCAGGACAGGATGCAATCTACTGTGGAGCTGTCTTTCTATTTCTAGAGCACACTGCCAGCCAAAGGACTCCTGCAGATTCCAAAAGCTTTGGAAATCCCTAATATACTAAAAAAGGCTGAACCTATCTTTATAGCAAATCGCAAACTAATTACATACACTTTACAGTCTATTTTCAAAATGATGAGGCACATGTTATTTGCCTCATCATTATGAGTATAATATATATATTATATATTATATATATAATAATATAATATTTATAGTATAGCTATACTATAGCTATAGTATAGCTGAATTTTACTTGGCTTCCATTTGAACACTTAAAAAAGTATTTGAAATAAGATTCTTACCTTCAACAGATTCTCACAGAGATCATTAAAGTTCTTATTGAGTGTTTGATTTGTTGGGTTAATGTTGCTTAATCTGGACACTCTTACTGCTGTGAACATCTGAATTAGAAACAAACATGTTTATTTTTTTGCCAAAATATGCCAATATATTTTTATCCAGTGTCTTAAACACAAATTCATAAAGAAGGAAAATAATGTAAAATATGTTAACACATATGTTAACTAAGTAACAAAATATGCTAGCTAAGCAACACAGTCAATAATCTGTTTCCTTTAAGGGGCTTCACACCTAGCCAAACCTTTTAAAAAGCCAAAACCTTGAAGTGCATATTTACTGTAATTACTTTCATATTTCTGTATTAGGTTCATTGTTACATAACAGCATTAAAAAAAACCAACAAAGAAACATGTTCTCATACCCTATTGTTCTTACCAAAATACTTCTTGTATTTCTGTCACAAGGGTATCTTTTGAATTTATCTTTCAAAATACACATTTAAATTACTACAGCATATTTCAATACAATTTAGCAAAAAGTTTCCATTTTGAATAACCTTACTTGAATTTCTGGTGTCCAGTTATTTATACCAGGCATAATTTCTGTGTTGCAACTGTAAAAACCTGTGAAGAAAATATTTGGGAAAAAAAATCTATTTTATATACAACAATATAAAAATACTTGTAAAGGAAACATATGTGACAAGGTTTTGCAAGTATTTTCCCTAATGTGGTTTTGAATATTGGATAATACACCAGAAATGAGATCAACATTCAAAAAACAAACGTAGAATTCTTGTAGGAAGGGCCAATACCCAAAATGCACAACTGCTCCACCTATTTCTATTAGATAAACTATACACAAATGAGGAATTTCTTTTAAAAGGTGTGAAATGAAAAGCTAAAAAGCCAACTTTTAAGAGAGAGCACAGAAAAGGCTGTAAAGGAGCTACTGTAGTGACTGAATGCAAATTAAAAACAGAAATATAATGACTAAACGGCAGAGTAAAATAAGTTATTAACAGCAAATCAGCAATTCTGAAAGCCTGAAGATACAGTTAAATAAGCAGAAAAGAAGCCAACCTGGTAGAGCCTATATAAAAGCAAAAAATAAGCTAGAAAAGAAATTGTGTAGCAGCTTGCAGAGTGTATAAATATTAATAATTGTCTTTCAGAGCATCAAAAGCAGAAATTCTGTTGAAGAATCAAGTAAGATTTAGAAAGGATATGCAGAAATAACATGAGAGCAGAAAACATGCTTTTCTTTTTACAGCAGTGTAGTAGAGCTTTCCACAACAGCAGAAAACCAGTCCCTTGTTTATTTGTCTTAAACAAGTGTCTGAAGGAGATACTGAACAAAAAGGCCAATGAAAAATAAAGATTCCTATAAACCACAGAACAGGCAAAAGGTCAAAAAGCTAATTGGTACTGAACTCTTAACTTACTCCACTACCAGAGAAGACCATTCTTTAATCTTCAAGTAATAAGGTGCTGAAGTGACTGGTCCTACTAATTTCCCTAGTACAGGTATCTCTATTATTGATCCATAGCAACTATTCCAGAAAAGGGAGTTCATGGGCAGATGGAAAAACAAGACTGCAGAGGAGCTGATATCAGTTTCCTAAGGAACAGTCACTGCTCACAAGCTCCCAACAAACACACAAACAAAAGGCACCTGACTGATACCATCTACTTTGGACATCAGGAAGCATTTGGAAAGATCCTTCACCAAGGTCTCTTTTAACAAGCTAAGAATGCAGCATCATCAAAGGAAATGTAAATATAAGACTAGAAAAAGAGGGACAAAAATGCTTAATTTTCACAGTGAAGATATCTATAATTTTGGATTTTATGCTTCAAACACATTTATAACATATGCAGAAGAGGATAAAACAAGATGATTGCTGATGGCCTTAATTTAGGGCAATAAAACCAACTGCAGCAGGACCGGATAATCAGTGAGGAATAAAAGATTTGGTGATAGTAATAGATAACTACAAGGATAGTTCTGAGCTCAACATGACTCAAAATTATTAATACTGATACCAGTTATTAGGAAGGAAACTAAGACTTGCTCAAAAGAAACACAGGGAAATTCACAATGACAAGAGGGAGGACAAGAACAAATCAAATGTCCAGAGCATTTTCTATATAATGGACAACTACATTTGCCTCTTATCCAGATCCAGGAGTTCTGTTGTGGAAGGTATGACATATCTATACAATGATAAATAGCATAAAGACAACTGATACTAGGCAATAATTAGTTCTCTATTCTACTTTCATTAACCTGGAAGCTACAAATTTGTAATTCAGTCTAAAAATCTTCAGAAACAGTAATATTGTCAGTTCTCTTGGAAATTTTAAAATAGTTTTAAATAAAACTAGCCGTATTTTGTCATTTTGCAGCCTACAGCATAAATTAGAAAAATATGGTTGTAACTATACCAGAAGGTGGTGGAACATCTGTGAGTAAAGAATGTACATCTTCCATTGCATCTGTATCATCAATCTGGAAAAGGGAGTAATTGAGAAAATCATGTTGCTGTGCCAGTAAGAAGTTTCAGAAAGAAAGAAATAACCTCTATTCTACCCAACGTTTAAACACTCTTATTTTAGATCAGACTGAGTGCCCTGCTACGTTCTGTAAATACTTCTGTCATGTCTTTACATTCATCCTGTCTTACTGACCTGCAAGAGATCCAAATTTACCTCTAACTTCCAACATTTTCTTACCAAGTGTTTTAGAAATGGTTTATAATTTAACTCCATTATTGAAGGGTTCTCTGTCAAGTAATGTGTCTCCTTCTCGCTCTCCATGTAAAAGGGTTGTCTTTTTTTTTCCTTCAAAAAACAACCAAAAAACTAAACAAAACCAACCCAGATATCTTTACCTCTCATAATTGCCTTACCCAGCCTCTTTCAGCATATCCTCATCACAATGAAATTTTTACTACTTTTTCTTACATAGCTCCAGTGAACAATGATTTTACTCTTGAAAGCTTAGTCAGGAGTTTAACTAAATCTTCTGGAATATTGTTTCTGATATCCAATTAATCATCAATCAAATATCCAATTTCTAAAAAAAGACAGTAGTAAGTGATTCCAGAGATAAAAAGTCCTTTTTTTCTATAAATGCCTTACAAAATCCTCTATTTTTTACATAGGTATTCAACCCTTTTTGCAAAAGCACCAACCAATCTTAATCTATTATCCCAACCTCTCCCAGCCCATTATTTTTTCACATTCCTTTCATACCTCTGTTTTCAAACAAACTGCTGTTACAGTGCTCCCTCATTCTCCCTATCTACAACCTTTCTTCCAGATTATTTTCTATGAAGATGGTGATTTCTGAAGACTAACAAAGTCTTAAATGTACCTTAGGCTGCAATTACAGGCTGTATTTTAAAGTGGTTTTTAGTCAGTGATAGGTATTTGTACTACAGGATGATCAAAACTCCAGCCCTTCTTTAATACTTGCTGGAGTATTAGAGGCTTCAAAATGGACAATGTTCAATCACATCTTTGAATTTTAGTGAATAGAGAGGTAAAAGAAATCTATGTTCTTTATTTATCTATTGGTGTTGTTCTTTCTAGTTGCAGTTGTAGAAAGAACTGGAAGGTATTGTCAGAAGTTGTGAATTCTTAAATTGTGAAAAGCAATAGCTGAAACTCAGAAGATCTTCTTTTACATGCTCTCTTGGCACATGTGGTTTTTTGAATGCTTTGATTACAACCCATTCTGGAAACTAGTAATTCTGAATGTTCAACTACAACAGTAAGAGCTTTGAAACAGGAAGAAAAGACAATCTTTTTCTTTGCTAAATATAAAGTGTGGCAACACAGAACATCAGTGTTTATAAATATAGATCTTAAGTTTTTGGTTAGTCTGATCTGCTGCTTGAAGCAGGCAGAAGGACATTCTTGACAGCTCTTAATTATTATTCTAGAGATTGCTACATGTTCATGAACAGCAGGGCAATCGTTTTTCAGATATTGTCTGTAGACATAATAGAGCTGTGCTTTAAGCAAATAGAGTAAGAAAAAGAGACAAAGCAAAATCTAATACTTCACTTTTTCTATTGATACAAAAGGGAAAAAATCATACACAATTTAGGAACTGTTCTTGGAGGTGAGTAAGAAAACTTTTTTTTTTTAATATTTATTTCAGGAGAAGAAAAGTATGAACATGAGTAGTGAAAATGTTTATCACCTCCAAGACAAAAGCATCCTTCTTCCCATGTGAAAGGTCAAGCTCTGTAACTTCATCAGAGCTTTCTGACTGAGATCTTAATAGCCTGGAACGTTGTCTTGGCTCTGGAATGGGAGACCCAATGATTTCTTCAGGTAGCTCCTAAAAACAATGTAAGAATTAACAGATATTCTGCACAGTTTAAAAATAATTTCAACTCTACACAATTTGTTAACAATTCTAAGAATCAGGTCATTCTGAAAATTATTCTACTGAGAAATATATCTAAATAAGACCAAACTGATTTGGCTATGTGGCTAAAGAGATCTGAAAATTCCAGCAGCTTTCCAAAATACGGTGAAAAAAATCTGTATCTCTATTTGTAAATAAACTTATGTTCTGAATGACTCAGTAAGAAAACATAGATATACAGTGTATATATTTGATTCAGAATGTTTTATTTTTAAGAATAAAACATTTACTTACTGGAGGATTAATCTCATAAAGTTCCTTGTTTTTTGCTATTGTATCATTTATTTTCTTTTGCATATGGGATATGTGCTGCTCATAGGTGCCATCATTTGGAGTCTTCCCAGCAATCTGAATACCCCCAGGTGTCGGCAAAGCTGCTAAATACACACCTGTTGCAGACTTTTAAAAAGCCACAAAGAAAACAAAAATTATATAAGCATGAATTCCTAATATTTTCATATAAAGCTTTCCATAATGGTTATGCTATAACAGCTTTGTAACATGCAAATTACAGCATCATCTCTTGCAAATGAATAAATGGATCTCTCTCTCTTCTGTTCACTTAAGAAAAAACTTCACTATTCTTTTAAAAAACTCCCTCCTTCTCATTTTTCATGGTGGAACTCTTAATCTTGCCGAAAAATTCCAAACAAACTAAAAATTAAAGCCTCTGCCCCAGTATGTTTTGCATAAGCAAATAGTTTTTTACAGTTTTTGAAGACTTAAAACTTGGCCAAACCATTTACAGCATCACTGAGGTTGTGACAACCTGATTTCTATTTACAGGAAACAGATCATGAAAGACAAAAGATGCCAGCCAGAATTACCCAAGCACCTTCTGATGCAGGAAGATGCAGTGTATTTCACTATTCTAACCTAGCATGACAGAATGGGGTTAGAAAAGGTTGTTAATGAACATTTCTTGACTTTCTCTAAGACACTTCAAATCTATCATTTATTTCTTCAGTTCCATCAAAGAAGAGGCAACAGACCTTCCCCTTGTTGGCAAATAACCAAAAGATTTACTGAGAGACTTAATTGACCTGATTTGTCATGGAACTGCAATTCAATTTGAGGAACAGGGATGTCTTTGACAGGACCTTTAAGGAATACCATCATTCTTCTACAATTTGTGCCATTAAACTGTTTAAAGCTTCTTTTCGTCTCATCCTTTTTCTAATAACCTTGTCTTCTACCATTTTCAAGAGATTTGAATCTTCTGCTGGTTATGAAAGACAAGTCTGTCCTGATTTTACAATAATTAAGACACCTTGCTCTTAAAATGATGTTTCAATATGTCTGGTTACTCCAAATCCCACAACATCTGCGTGTCCTTCCTGAAAAACTGTAAGAAAGCAAAAGAATCCCAGGATTCCAACTGTACTTACTGCCAAGCCCATCAGCATATTTTCCCCCACAGTGATCTGAATTCTCAGCCCAAAGAGAGCATTCATTCCTCTCAGCTTGAGTTTGTTCATCAGTTGTGTATGCACTTCATACTCCATGAATGGCAAGAGGTTACTGATAGAGGTTGCATTTGCTTCAGCCTGAGCTTTCTTCTTCAGACGGCACAACCTGGCAACATAGACCAGCACAGACAGAGCTTTAATGGATTTGTGAAGATTGAAAGGGATCACAGGATATTTTGATATTTTTTTCCTCATTATATAACCTAATACAGCTTCTTTTCAATTCTTCTAGATTGCTGCAACAGTAAAATAAAATGCCAGTTCTTTTCAAGAACTCCTTGAGACAGTGTCATCTGAAAACTTCTATTTTCAGCATTTTTTCTAGTAAGACCCCCAATACAAACATCTATTTCTCTTTCTGCAAACCTCAAGCACTTCAGGTACAAGCATAGAAAATTACTACTGTAATTTCTAGTGGCAGAACTTTTAAAATTCCTACTAATACACTTATTCAAGACACACATTGGAAGGAAGAAAAAAAACCCCAAACCAAACCCAAGTGCCCTCACAGCTAAAGCATTAACCATACTTATCTGAAAGGAATAAAATAAAGAGCATAGCAATCGCATCTCTGACGATACGTTAGCCATCTTCCACTCTTCGGGTTTAGTCCCACAAGCTGAAATTCAAACCCCACACCAGTGCAATGATACTTTCAGAGAGAAATTTTATTCAGTAAGACATACCAATTGTATGTTTTATAWTATAAGATTTGATGACACATTGGATTTTAGCAACAGGAATTCTTTCAAAGATCTCCAAAACTTTACTAGACTTAAGAAATATTTTGACATATACCTGGCTTGAATAAGACATCCCTTCCCAATAACTACTGCCTCTACAGGAAGGTCAATTGTGGTGAAAAGGACATCAGGAACTTTTTGCTTCCTGCAGTTGTAACAGTAAGTGAGGTGAGCAGGGAATGGCATGTTCAATTCATCATATGGGATATGGCAAAATCCACAACCTGGTGGCGAAGCTTCTTCAATCCTAAAAATACATTATGGAGAACATACTTAAAACATCTGCATCTTGTTAACAATGATCAGTAAGTGCACATGTGTATAAACACCTACAGATACCTACTTAAATCATACACCACAGCTAAACTCGGCTCCATTATACCAATGTGACAGGTTTTGCAATATATGAATTAGAAGAAAAGGTTGCACACTACTTGCTAAAATACTATCAATAAAACTTGCATTGAAACTTCTTATGCAGGGATTGAGAAAAAGGACATTCAGTGACCAACAGTTTATATAAACCTGTAACATTATTGAACTGACTTTAAGCAGTGTGACTTCTAAATATAATCCATGGTGCAACAGCTGTACAAAGAATTTACTGTACCAAACACACCAAAAAGTCTCTTCTACATTCGTTGTGTCCAAAACCCTATAAAAACTTAATGAGCAGAATACAAACGACAAACCAATCATCCTACTGAGAAGCAGCACAATATATATTAACATTGTGAAAAGAACAGCAAGATTATTTCCTAAGATAAGGTATCAGGTAAAACTTGCTATTTGCTTAGAACACTTAGTCTCTCTCCCCCATGAGCAATACCCAGGAATGACCTCAGGGAAAGAACAGGCCAACTGCATCACTGCAAATTGATTCTGTTTCACATAAACAGTTCTTCTCAGTGATTTTGAAGAGGTGCTTAAGCAAATCTGACAGATTTGGAACATTAGTTACCATAAGACTATGGCAAATATATTTTGTGTTGAGCATGAACTTTGTCTGTTTACCTGTTCTACTTCTCTCTGGCATTTCTAATCTATGCCAAGACTCTTAGTAGCACCAAAATACATATTTTTATAAAAGTGCTATTTTCTTCATATTATGAACGTAATTTTTCTTTCTCTTCATCATATAGTGACTACAAAAACAAGTATTTTAGTTCTGGCTACAGTTTTTAAAACTCTATCTACACTAGAAGACAATGGTCTTCTGCTAACAAAGTAAAAGAACAACAAATAATACTACATTGACTGGTTTATTATAGAAGAAGCAATGCAAGTGCTAAAGTGTAATAAATAGCCTTGCTGACAACTATAATAATCCCTTGAAATATTTTACTACCCTGATGAATACATAATAAATTACCAATATGCATTAACTAATCTTTTTTTCCCCAAAAAATAACTTTGTGGCAATACTCATTCTTCAACTTTTATTTGCAAGAGCAGAAACAAAGGGAAACTTCATGTTTGGCCTTCAGTTTCATGATTTTGTTCATCAACTTCAACTAACACACACCTATTTTGGAAAAATCTGGCATCATATTTGTTTTATAACCAAGCTATTTTATCTCTCATGCAGCTCTTGAAGAATATTTAGAGAGCATATATACACATAAATAGTATTTAATGGAGCATATATACACATATTAGAGACACAGCCACTTTTGGCTTATGTAAGTTATTACATATCTGTCATTTTTATAGTGTGATATAAAGTTGAGAAAAGAGACCTGAAGAGCAGCAAAGGAAAAAGCTAAGTCATGATCTGTGTTAGTAGTCAAACGTGTTACCTTATTGAGACTGTTAGAAATAAAAACAGAGTATCTAATTTGGTGCAGAGCTCCATTACTCCTGTGGTGGTTGTTGTTAGTGAAAAGCAGTAAAGTGGTTGGTCCCGCATCCTGCACTGTAACACTGTAACCTACCCTAATAGAGAAGAACTATCTTGGCTCTGAGGAAAAAAATCAACCTCTCCCTTCTCTGACCCTATGGAAAAGAAGCCAGGCTGCCATGACAACCTTTGTTCCAAACAGCCTTCCATGGTGCCATCCTGAAGGAATCTAGGGTTCAGTACTGCTGCTGTGCCAGACGCGGACAAAATACAGACCTCTTCACTATAAGAGAAAAGAATAAGAACAGAGTGAATTCCTACTACTTAATGGTGCTTTTATATAAAATTATCAGATTAAAAGGCTAGTACAAGTCTCAAAGAAGTTCAACATCACCACTAATTTTTTGCACTTGTGCAATTTTACCCATTAAAACTCACAAACAACCCTCTTCTGGTATTTAAACCATAACCATTGCGTGAAGAAGGATTGAACAGAAAGACTAAAGAGCTTTGACTCATGTTATAAATAACATAACATCAGAAAGACTAATCAGGTTTAAGTATGGATTTCAGTTCTATGGTTAACAATGCAAAGAAATACAGCACACCAAACATTTTAAAAAAACACGGGCATGATTTTTTTCCAAAGTAAAAGGGAAGTTGAGAGCCTCAGCATCTTATTAACATTCAATTTTCAAAATGAAGTTACAACCCAACACTGACAAGGGTGCTTCTTGAAGGATAACAAGTGGCAAAACTGTAAAATTTTACTAGGAAGAACTACAATAATGGTACATTTCACACGTAAAGTAACCAACTATACTTCGGATTTAGCAGAGTTAAAGCTCTCAGAACAACCACAGAACTTTTAGTATTTCTCAAGCTGTCACGTAAGAAACAAACCTCTAGTATTCCGTACTTAAAACACTATATTGAAAAAAAGAGAAAATCTTTCCCACATTTTCTAGAATGATACATGTGCCTTTTTTTGTTGTTGTTGTTTCTCTTCCCAAAATAATTTTTCATACATAACATGTCTGGCAGACCAGTACTTAGACACACAGGCTTGTGCTTTAAGCATGGAATAAAGCTGAACTGGCAATAAGCAGGGGGAATTCCAATAAATATTTTATCAATAATCAAACACTACCACATTAAATTCCTTTAGAGAAATGTAAGCATCAAATAAGCCAATAACTGATTGCCTATGCTCTGTACATTCCTTCCCCATAGTTAAGGTAGAAAAGATAATACAAAATATTAATGCTTTTTACAAGGAGACCAACAAGCAAAGGAATAAATGCTTCATTTTGGTGTGTTCATCCCTCAGTGATGGAGTAATTCTGAGGTAAATATGGTAAACCAAAACTTTTCCAACTTCTCTCCTTAAAAAAGCAAATCTTTAGTGCTTTTACCTTAAAATATTTAGGCAAAATCAACTTGAAAGAAAATAAATTCAGATGTTTCAATTTGCTCGTTACTTCCCAAAAGCAATTCAAAATAGGGAACCAGAGTAACCTTCTGTTTAATATCATCAGACACACCTGGCCCCAGAACAAGTTTTTTCTGGGCCTGAAATGTGAAGTTCTTAATTTAAGTTCTGGTCTGCCAGTTGTTACCCAATAATGAAACCTCTCAATACATATACTTTTAGGAACACTCTTAATTATTTAGGTAGATTAGGTTTAGACAACTTCATGGATGAATTAACATTGTTACTACAAAGCAAATTGTAGGCTTTAGTTTAAAAGAAAAAATTGTAACATTCATTAGAAAAATCTTAAAACCCCGATCTAAACATATATAAAAAACGCCTAAAACTGAAATTTGATAATCTCACTTAAACTCTCTAAAGTAGTTATAGAATAGACAGTACCAACAACTGTGTTAGAATAGTTAATTTTTAATCCACTGATGGTGAAATATGTTTTCTGCGGCATTTTGAAAATCAAGTCATCATCATGATTTACCAAATGCTGGTTGATTCACTGTAGCCCACTACAGCATGACAACCCAATGCCTTGGCATGGGATTTTATTTCTTGTCTGATTTCTGCCCACCAGGCATCTCGTGTCTCTGGTTCATCTGAAAGACAAAGTATATATCAGTTCACTATTCTGTACTATGCCAACACAAAGCTTCATGCAATTAATCTGAAAAGTTTAGTTTTCCATATTCAAGTGTTTTGTTGTACCTGGACACTGTATTTCCTTCCCACTTATCACACTTCAAGCAAACACTAATGGGACTTTTTCACTAATTATCTTGTTTCACCCCCATGTGAGCAGGTTCTGACAAATTACTGCATTCGCATTGTTGTCCATATGACAGATAACACCAAAATACTGTAGATACTGTTTCAAACTCTGCCGATTTTTAGTTCCAAACCACACTCTCAGTTTCCAACAAAACAAGAGCAGTGTGTAACTTGCAACAAAGCATCACAGATCCTCTGTAATGTTGAAAAACTAACAGTAATGAAACAGTATTTGTAGTAGTAAAGTAATATTTGACTTTGCTGTACACTTGATATCTTTGAAATAACCTCAACAGTTTTTCCTACTGCAAGCAGTTCTCTCTGTTAACCAGATTTTAAAAATATTTGTTCAAGACAGAACTAATCAGATAGTTCTGTGGCACTTCTAACTGTGAGAAGCCATAGGGATTTGAAACTACCTCTACATTTACAACATAAAGAAGTACAGGATGTATGTTGTCAGTGCTTTTTTGCTTCAGTATCCTGGCAACTGCACCTTCCCCTCCATGCCCACCAATGGATTTGAATTACCAAGTCCTCAAGGTTATATGTTAAATATATCCTGCCTGCTTTTCTTGAAAACTACAAGATACAAAAATACAAAAAAAACCCCTGTGCTGCTAGAATAAGTTCATGCAATCCATTTATTTTAATTCCTCAGCAATTAGTTCCTGCAACTAAAGCTCTTGCAAACTTTTTACATATGGAGTCAACAAATACTGAATTTACAACTAGAATTTGTCAGTCGTTTCTTCTCTCAAAACTTACTTGTTTCAATGAATGAATGTAGTAGGCAACTGTGTTAATTGTTGATACAAAAAGGGAAAACTAGTAACAAAAAATAGGCACTCAGATGCTACCAAGGGTTCTGAGTAGAGAGATTAAGTCTTACAGAATTTCACTTAAATTAACTGAACTTAGCACAGATACAAACTTCTGGCCACTGAATTCTCCTTGCTGAATCATAATTTAAATATCAAGGTCAAAACCTGAAATTTATTTGGAACCAATTTTGTACTACCAGGAATATTTATCAACACAGTGTATGATAACCCCAGTATCATACACTTGGTTCTCTGACATGACAAACAAAAATGCAAGATGCAGATATACACATAATTTAAAAGTTATTGAAACAGAAAAGTTGTAAAGCAAGATGTATTCATTCATGAATTTACCTCAACTTTGCATTTAGAACTAGGCTTTCATTTTTCTAAACTAAACGAATGATTATTTTTTAATTCAAAGGAAGAACAGAGGTCTGTATATTCAATTATACCTAACTTTAGATGGCAATGCTTGTGTAACTCACAGCATTATACTGACCAGCAGCAGCCTGGATGCTCAGAATGAAGTTTATTCAACCTTTGCTTTAAGAAATGAACACTGAACAGAAAAAACATTACAGTGAGAGTTCTTAGGAATGTTCTCCGCAATCAACAAAAATATACATGTTAGGACACAAAAGAAAGGATTTCTATGAATTCTATCAATCATTTTCTATTATATCCAAGTTCACTTTAGCAGGTTTCAGTGCATTACTGGCAGAATCTTGAGGTGCTGCCCTTCACTCCCAGTGTGAAAACACTGTTTAACTCAGTGACTGGGAAAATAAATGCTTAAGATGATACTCAGCAACCTTGACTCAGATTCCTGGAGCACCTGCTCTTCTCAGCTTTGGAAACAGAATCCTACAGAAATAATCCATCACAACACAGAGCTGGAGCTCCCCAGCTCAGCTCTCAGAACCATTTGTGGTACAAAAAGTGGGAAATGTCTTCTCTTTGCATATGCACCTCTGGACAGAGGCTGCTTCTGCTGCCACCAGGTAACAGCAATAGGGGTAACTGAATCGAAGGAGAGTCTTTGGAAATGGATTGTAAGGCCAGGCTACAATATCTGACAAATTCAGAGTATATGGAAGATGTGAGACCACAAGCACATTCTGTGAAAGTTCTCTCAACTCTTTTTGGTAGAGTGGACAAGGATCTTGGAAGCAATTCCCCCTTCCCCCTCCAGTCATGGGCCAGAGATTGTTTTGATAAGCAATGTGTTTCTCTCTATAGATGAAAAGCCTAAGTAGTAGCAAAAGTGGTTCTCTGACCATGCAGAAAAACACCTGCTCAATGAGACTGGATCACAGGCAGCCGGTTACAAACACTGACTAAACAGCCACACAAATTCTTGTACTTCACAGAAAAACACCTGCAAAGGAGAAGTACCCTTTTTTATAAACAAAAAAGTGTCAATTTTCAAACCCATAACTTTTTACACCTTTTGGTTACATGTGGCAAAAACTGCTTCTACTTTTCACCAGTGACATTTCTATGACAAAGAGCATGAAAATGTGAAGTCATCGTGAAGATATGAGAGCTAGCAACAGGTGAAGTGGCTGAAGATAAACAGAAAAAGTGCTGTGAAATAAAGGTAAGATTACAGACAAGAATGACATTGAAAAGGAATGTAGCCACAGTGAAAACTGAAATGGGATGAGATGTTGAAAGGAAACGGGGATCCTTAAAGTGAATAGAAAAGGTAGAAATAGTGACGGGTCCCAAACTCTATGCAAACATTTAGCTTTCCTCCACGAAAATTTATAGTTTAAATTATTGAAGTTATTAGGACACTTAATTTTCTTACCTAACATCTACAAGAACACCTTATCACTATGGCAAACACATACTGTTGTGAAGTTGGTCAAAACTACGCCTTGCTAAAACAACATTTAACCTTGTATTCTAAGAATCTGTTCAACATCAGCACTAACAAAACTATTAACTACAGAAATGTAATGGATCATTTTCATTCTTATTAGAGGTAAGAAGTATTTTCCAGCCATTGTCTTCAGAGTTAACAGGATCAGGCCCAATATCTTTCAAAGAATCCAACAATTTCTTATTGCACAAGAACAAATATTTCTATAAGAGTCATGCATAAACAAGTGTTTGTAAAGAAGACTGGGAACTCTGTTTAAGATATTTGACTATTTTTTTGTTCCAGAAAGAGGCCAAAAAATAACAATTATGTTTATATAAAAATACTGTACATTCACAGTTTACAAGAACTTACCTTTGCATATTAAAACACAAAATAATTGTCTACAATTAAAATCAAACACCATGACATTGCAATAATAAGTTGATACAAAACACTGAATGCAGTGCAATGTGTAGCATTCATATTCTTCTGACAAATATTTTCACAAGCAGCCTTTTTTGACACATGAGCCACACAATTTCACACGGGGATGTCGTTGTAGCATTTACAAGTTTAGTAAAGCTAAGGATTTACATAAACAGTTAGAGGAGTTAGGGAAGCAGGATGGCATGTGTCCAGCACACTCCATGAGAGTGCCTGTTGGTTTTTTTGCTAACGCAAAAGCTTAAGAACTAAGGGTTTGCAAAGCAGATTCAGCAGACAGGAGCCAGAAACGGTGGGTATTTTGGCGCATGCTTGGATCAGGTGACAGTACAGACTGAAAACTATGGCAGCTCACTGAAATGGTTACAGAAAGTAATGGCCCTGGATTCTAGGTGGAAGCAAAAAGGCAAGCATACAGAGCACTCAGTCAGAAGCTTTTCTAGCAAATGTACCGAGTAGTTTGGACCAAGGTTTCTCTACAACTTTAAGCAGAAAATTCACAGGAAATTCCACTGCTAATTATGCGCCCTTTGTGAGAAACCGAAGGCTGAATATTAAACTTACTTTATTAATGTTTCCAAATTGGCAGGATATTTATAACCAAGTGGAAGCAAAGCACACTGTTTCTATAGCTGAGGACTTGAGAAACAATGTTGTTAACAGTACAGTGTTCTATAAAAATCGTGCCAACTCAAACCTCCGCCAACTGAAACCTTCAAAACTGATTTTATTCAGCAGTTTTATAAGATACAAACAGCACTTTTGTACCCAGAGTGCTCTTCGAATTAGCTCTATCCACCACCAAGTCACCCATCTCCTCTAAAATACAAGGTTCAGCTGTACTATCCATGGGACAATATCCTATGTAAATCTTTCACCTAAACACTATCACTTTCTGATTCATAAGAAGCAAGACCTTCCCCAAATTATTTGCTAGAGGTTCACTTGCACAGGTTCTTTCAAGATTTAGCCAGAAGCTACATTTTGCTAGTCCATACAGATTTTTTAAAACTGAAGAAAGATTAAGAAGACTGGTCTCTTGATGACACAATTCATGCCTAAGAGTTGCTGTATCCTTAAAGCTGAATCCTTAGACATCCTGAGAAAATTACTCCAAAGTAGAAACTGTCTGATTAATTTCAACCTATTTTACATTGTATAATTTAGTAAATATTTACATGTATAACACAATACTCTGACAGGAGGAGAACAATCATCTGAGGAAAATTTTCACCATCTATAAATGACTCACTGTTGTTTCAAAAATGGCAATGGAGGCCAATAATATTCTTTCAGATTCAATCTTTGAGTCTTTCATTAGGCAAAGCCATTACCCACACCTTCAGTATTCCCTTATTTTTGTATCTTCTTAATGAAAAACCTAATAACAGCTTATAYAGAAAGAAGTGTGGTATTTTTCTGTAGGTTTGGCTGGTTGGGTTTTTTTGACACCTTTGTTAGGTTTATAAGCAACCTTCCCTGGACCTTGAAGTTCTATTGAAACCATTCTGATTATCCCATAAACACTGACATTATCAATTTCCTACAATATTTAACAACTAAATAACTGTACAGAAACATAAATCCTCTGGTCTGTAAAGATTAACACAAATTCAGGTAGCAAATAACTAAACCTAAAACCTAGCAGATTAACCTAAAACTTTCAAAAAAGTTTCCAAGCCACTGCATCCTTGTTTAAAAAAACTACTCCCTATATTTATCTTTAAAACTAAAAGATGTACAAATGAAAACTTTGTTACAAAAAGTGAAGGAAGTAGATTTTTGGGATATATCAAAGGAAAACTGGGATACACTAAACCAGCAGGAAACAGTATAACCACACCCAAAGAGAACAGGTACACTTAACTCTTACAAAGTTAAACTCCAAATAAAACATCCAGCCTGCAAAATATCATTGATAACCAGTGCTTTTCTACCAGATGAAGTCAGAGAGCAGCACACATCTCACTTCTTAAGCCCAAACTGCTGAGTGAGCAAAAAAAGACTCAAAAGTTGAAGGAATTCTTCAATTACTAAGGAGACAATTTTAAGAACACCTAGGATTAAAACTGCATTTACAGGATGAGACATTGGCTGGCTGATTAAACACAAACCTTTTCATTTTCTACTGGGTCAGTCAGGCCAAATCACTACATGACCACCAAAAGACTCCAAGAAAAACCATATAGAAAATTCCATACATCATTCCTTTCAGTGGCAGCTCACTGTTGAGGAGTGGTAGCTTTAATCCCAAAATACACTCCAAGATGGAGAAGCAGAAGGGTGTACCCCTTATGGCTTAATACAGCCACAACAGTGGCTATAACTTTTAATTGTAGATGAAGGTCTGATAGAAAGAGCACAAGCTGAAAAAAGCATCGTCTAAAAAAAAAATCTTGCAATAATGTCAAAGCAGAAGAAATAATTTAGTGTAGAGCTAAAGGAAAATAAACCACCATGTGATACAACTTAAATTAAATGAAAAATGTAATGTCAAAAGATAAGGCATTTGAAGAAAAAAAACCCATTCAGAATATATTAAAAATTAAACTATTAAATAACACTTTAAAATACTTAAAAATGAAGGTTTAAATTGCATCACACTTAGTATTATACAAGCCCAAAAATACTGCCCAGAATTAAAAAACATTAAATATAGGAAATAAATTTGCCTGTGGAAAATCAGTTGCATGCATAAATACGCACCTTTGTTAATCCAGCTTTTAGTGATTATTTCAAACAGTCATTCATCCTAGAATGGTGACTCAGCAGGTAATAAAGAAACTACTTATTCTATTTTGTGTCTCTGTTGCTTTGTCACCCTGACACAACAAATACAACCTATTTTAAAACATGAGCAATCTTCAAAGAAAAGCTTCAAATGACTACAACAAAGGGGCTATTACCCAAAGCTGGGGACACTGTGCTGTAACAAGACAGGGCTTCCTAAACCACATTTTATCTATTTTATTGCTGCAGGAAAGAGATGGCATTATCTGGCATGAAATGACACTCTCTCTGAATTTCCTATTCCTTGTTTGCACTCCTCAGGAACGCATTCATTATTCTGTACACTCATGTACACTGCATTCATTATTTCTGTACACTCACAACTGTTTATTTTGTTTTAAGACAAACTAGGCAGAGAAGCCTCTTTTAACTTCTGGATCCAAGGAGACTTGAAAAGAAAATCTCTTGTGCCTCATATTATCCACTGACATTTATTAGTTATTCCTATAATCCTGTTACAGTCAGTTAGAACTTGTGTTCTCTTGTCTGTATATTTTCCTACAAAACTGTCTATAGACATTTTACAAGGCCATGTTTAGCTGTAATTATGTAGCAGTTAGGAAGGAGTTGATTCAACCAGAACCATTCTGGTTTTCTTCTAACAATGATATATTTTGACCCAGGCAAACAGTTCTACAACTCTATGTTTGTAACCACAGAAGCAAACATCAGAAGGCTGAAAAAACTCAAGGCAATCCATGAAGGAAATTTTAGGAAGACCATAGTTTTAGTCAAGCCCCGTATTTGAAATTAGGATGAGTTATGTGCAAAAATAACAATTTTCTGCAAGACTAAGGTTCTCTCTCTTGTGTACTATCAATTCAAAACCAAAGTGCAGTTATGCAATAAGCAACTTTTTTGGAGCACTTGTGCAAGGAGAAGTTTATATTGGCTTTCACACCATTAGCCAGAATTTAGGGAGAGTTTTAAATCAGTATGAACAGATTAAATAGCATTACTTAGGTAGGCAAAGAATTCTAAACAAAGATTTGAAATGCCAAGTTTATTTATGAATCTCTAACAGAACATGTGAATACTATTCTATGCTGACAGTGACCACCCTTTGTTCAGTTACATAAATATCTACTTAGAACTCTCAAAAAAAAAAATTTATGCACAGTCCCTATGAAAATGATTTCATTAACATAAGGGTGTATCTGCTTCCAGGAAGAATATTCAAACACCATTCACATTAACCATAGAAATTACTTAGGAACATTCGCTCCTCTGGAAAGGCTGCAGAAAACTGGAGTAAATTATTACTCGAGAACATCACACCCCTCACTCTTTTCAGAAAAAGCCTCTGACAACTGCCTTAACCTCCCATTTTCATATCAACACACACTGATGGACCAGAAGTCAACTTAGAAATTCTCCAAGAAAAGGCAAGAGGTCTACCTTAAAATGTTGGGTTTTTTCTCACTAGTTCTGAAGGACAATCACACCAGACACTAATAGGAACATTCTGACATTTCCTACTGTGTTCCTACAAATGGGCCACACTTACACTCCAGAAAGCAGCTTGAAATGTAATTTGCATATTCTGTTTGTATTTCTGTGAAAGAAAAACATTCAGTTACAGAACCAAAACATAGCCAAGCTTTCCTCTTGCATTTCTTCACATGCAAAACTAACTCTGGAAAATTTCATACTCCAACAGCAAGACTGGGTATCACACAAGAAGCTCAGGAGACGCTTAGGAAATTTTTAACGATCTTTTATCTTTCCTTGTTTCTGACTACTGGAGCTGAAGATGCTGGAGCAGCTTCCTGAATGAGGAGTTTAAAATTTAATTATATGAGAAACTATATGCTGGTGCTATGAAACGGCCATATGGAAAAGTAGCCTCTATTCAACAAGTTCTTGCACTGCCTACCTTTCTGCTCCATATTTAACCTCAGTGCCAAACTTTTAACAAAAATCTAGTTTTCTGGATTGAGGATTCCTTGCATGTTTGTATACTTACAGTAAGTACATTCTTTCTCAGAGACAGCACCAGAGTGTATCTTCCACTGTATTATGTGCTCTCTTTTCTATGAATTTTTGCTCAACTCCCTACTTTTTTTTTTTTTTGCAAATTCATCTTCATATCCACCTTTTTGTATTTTACAAACATTTAAACAATTCTTCATTGAACTATATGCAATTCCCAGATGTTTAAGCAGCTTCTTTTCCATTCATGAAATAGTCAGTCTTTACTTCCGTGTCTGATTTTCAAGCATCTTCAAATCTCTGACTTTTCACTCCTAATGGATGCTCCTGTTGTATCTTACACACAATCAAACCATTGGCAGGAAAAAAAAAAAAGAAATATCTTTCTGCACTACACAGGTTACTAAGCAAGCTGAAATGAAGCCTAAACATTTTCCAAAAGGAAAATAATTTTAGCCCACTTATGGTTGTGATTACATTCTCTGTCCAGCAGCAAACCTAGCACTGCAAAAACCCCATACTTCCAGGAATATGAATGTAACCTGCTCAGTCCCAAACCAGTAGGATTAACCAGCTCTTCCTACAGACCTACTGACACATCAAGGCTATAGAAACACAGCCAGTTCTCAGGAAGGTATGAACTCTACAATTACTGTTTGGTTTAGACCTCTCTACTCCAACCAACACTTTTAGGTAACAAGCACCTCTGGGTAAAATGTTTTTTATATATATATGCACATTCATTTTCCTGTAATCTCTAAAAAATTTAGACAACAATTTTGGATATTCTGTCAAGAACTGAATTCCTGACTTCCACTTAGCTTCCTAATCTTACATTGTGGATCACTTTCTAGCCTAGTTCAAGGCATGTTTAGTGTCTGCATATAACTCATTTACTCCATTATTCTAATAAAATTCTTTCAATAAAAACATCCTACTAAACAATGCGGAAGAAGAAACAATGAATTCCAACTTTTCAAGGTCGCACACAGTATACAAAAATTTAAGACACGTTTTTAACACCCTGGATCAGACTATGTCAGACTATCAGACCAGTCACGGACCTGAGAATTTCATAATATTCTTTTCATACTGGAAGTTAATTTTAGAAGATTATCACTTTAGAACAAGCAAAGAAAACCAACAAAATCAGAAAAGCTCATAATCATAATATTAAAGGATGCTTACTGTAACAAGGAACAATAAAAATGAGCCAGTAGATTTAGGCTATCCCTACTTTTGAACAATTTGCAAAATGAAAAATGTCTAATGTCTCCTTTTTAATAACTGTACACTTAAACTGAATTTTCGAGCATGACACAGAGCTGCATGGCAACACTGAATTACCAAGAAGGAAAGTTTGTTTCTGGGGGAAACAAGCCCTCAGAGGTCAGCTTTTTACCTTTTATTGTGTCAGCTTTAAAAACATCAAGGCTGGACAAGGTCTGCTGGCTTGGATGTTATATGTAGAGAAGCTACGCCTGCCTCTCTTCCACAGCACGTTATCTTTCCAGAGGGAAAACATGAGAGGGAGAAGTCTTTATTTCATCTAGACTGCATCAATTCATCTATTCCTTCTACAGCTGTATAAGGAAATTACACACTTTGATTACTAAAACCGCATAAAAAATAAGAATATTGGGGCTTTTTTCAAGCTAGGTAATGAAGTGATTAAAAAGTTCAAATAATTATGGTTTAAATCCTGAAACTGGCTGCGTTTTACAATGCAGGATTTATGAACCAACAAATCCTGAGCTACATACTACCCTTCTCTTTAAACTGATAGTTCTCTATTTTTCTTGGACAATTTTTGCATCTATTATTATCTATAATATAGCTATTATTTTAGAGCTATTATTAAAAACAAACACATTCATCGATTTCCTGAAATTAACAGGAGGAAAGCCTTTTTTGAAGAAAGTGCAAGCTTGTGCAAAACAAAATAAAACAAAACCAACACTCCCCCCAAATCAAACCAATAAGCCAAAAAAAACCCCAACCCATCACATAAAAAAAACCCAACCCAAAAAAAAAAAAAAAAAAATATCACATCTGACACAATCCCAACTGTGTGAGTGTGAGGAAGAATCCATTCTCTTTCCCTAAATTACCTCCTTCATGGATGCTGAGCTGAAAGTGACTACCAAATAAACATTTGAACATTCAGCTTTCCAGATTGATATTAAATTATTCTTAGCAATACTATTTTATACTAGAACAATGGTTTTTAATTTTAAAGAAAGTTTTTAATAGCATGAAAACATAACATTTAGGCATTTGATGATTAAATAGATTTAAATTTGAAGCATTAACCTAAATATCTAGAGCATTTCTAATAAACTTCACTGAGCTGCCATAATTTCTGTCAGCATATGTAGTACTGAATGACTAATAAAATACCTGAATTGAAACTATTCCAGTCTAGCAGTTTGTATGATCTTGTGTTACCCATAATTCCGACAAAGGCTGAGTTCAAAACAGCAAATTAGTAGATCAGTTATAGAAGCAGAATAGTGAAAAAAAACTACCAACAAGAACACAATTGACAACACCACTCCACAGGAACTGGAAAGACACAGACAGCAGAGTTAATAAGAGGCTGAAATAGAAAGGGAAAAAGGAGCATGCTATAGCAATCTGGCACTAGGTGACCAAAGTGGACAGTATATGGCAATTTTGTCTTACTGGCAAGTTCTTAATCCACCTTGAAATGTTCTCTCCTCTTCCATGTTTTCCTGATTTATTCGCTGGCCAGTTTATTTGCTTCCTTTAATATTTTACAGGCTTATTTGACTCAAATGCTTCACGATAATAACTGTATCAGAATTTTTTTCTAATTCTCCACCTTCCCTCCCACAGCCATGTGCCTTCATTCCCCCTTTTGTTCGTACTATTTTGCAATATACTGAGTTCCAAGGATCATGCATTTTACATTCACTTGTCAGGAGCAATCTGCAAGTCTCACAGAAGCACTGCAGCTGTGCAAACATACATCTCTATCTTGCCTTATGTCTTATACTGCTTCCAGTCAGCTGGTAAAAATGAAGGCGTGTATAATGCAAGAAATTAGTTTTTAAAACTTCTGAGCAAAATTGATTTTTTTCCCATTCTGTCTTACCTCTGTCACACAGTAAATTTTGCACATAAGAGACCTGTATCAGAAATCTGCCAAAAATACAGAATCCTAAAATAACTTTGTGGCAAAGAAAGGAAAGACTCACATATCAATTATACTTTGACATTTCTTTTAATCTTCTCTTCACTGTGTAAATAAATCTTAAAATAGGAAAACAGAAGAGCAATATTGTGTACTAATATACTTGAAAAAATCCCTTAAAGTAGGAGGATCTAATTCAAATTAAGTCTTGGATTTAATTTCATGTTGCCAGTTTACGGAATCTTTAGATCAGCAACAATCTGATCTACCTGCTTGGAGAATTGCTTGCCTTGGGCCATAGGAAGAAAAAGAAAATATTAGGTTTTTGTACCTGTTTTTATGGATGTATTTCCCTAAACTTCCTTTTATTACTCCTGACTAGTGCATGCAAAACCACTACAGGTGCTATTTCTACTCTCCTCTGCATTTTTAAGTGCACTGTCAACTCCAACTTTTTGCAAAGCATTCCTCATCTGGTCTCAGTGACTAAACCAATCAAGTCTTCAGAGTCAAAAGTCACTCAGTTCTAACATTAGAACTAGGACATGCAAAATACACATGTTCTAGTACTGGGGTTCCCAGGAAAATAATAAATAAAGATCTTGAAGTACTGTTCAGGAAAGGTTTTTAAGAACAGAAACAACGCTGTAAAGGTTAAAAACCATGTTGTGAGCTAAATTGTAGCCATTAGTCCTTAAGGATTTCAAGGAGCTGAAAATGAGAAAACATTCATAGTTAAGATCAAGCATTTAATCTCATTTTTGTTTGAATTGAAAACTCGCATCGTTTTAATACCAAAAAACGGCAAAAAAATTAATTAACACCTCAATAATTCAACGACAGTTTTCAGTGCAAAGTTACTGATTCAAAGTACTTTTATTACTACTTTATCTTGCTGAAAGTGTCTCACTAAAAACATAACCACTGAGTAACTTATTTTTCAAGCTTAAATGATTGTCTGAAATACACTGCTTTCGATATCCATTGTTAGAATAGATCTGTATCTATTCAAGCACTGATATGTTATAAAGGTTAGATGACAGGCCTTGTGCAAGGAAGTCACTCCTGTGCTGACATACCAGGATTGTGGATGCGATCCAGGAGCTTCACTGAGCGAGCACTGACAACACCCCCAACGTGGACAAGAAAGCCTGGTGGGAAGGTCGTCAAGGTAAAAAATGGGAATTCCTGTTATGATTAAAAACAAACATTAAATGACTGCTTATCAACCACTGCTGAGTGCCAATTAACATGCAATGAATTGATCATTTCCCTGAAATACAAGCAAAGCAGTTACACTGGGCCAGACATGTCCTTCAGGCTTACTGAGCACTACAGAACCATGTGTCCTCATGGACCCATTGTATCAGAAAAGCAGAGGTTTTACAGAGTGAAAGAATACTTTTCCCCCATAGAGTTGTTTTTCAGCACAACAGTGATAAATAATCAAAACTTTACATACTTGTGTTAACAAAACCTCTATTGATCCACTTTTACCATGGCTGCTAAACTACTACTACTGCTAAACGAATTCTACTTTCATTAGCTGATAGAAAATAAATGTTTTTGTCCATTTTTAGGTATTCTTGTTACAACTGACTGCAGTTTGATTCTGAAGCACAAGGTGAAACAAACTGAAGTCTTGCAAGAATGATGAATGTCTTATTACAGGAAAACATACCGAAAAAATATCAAAGGACTGCTCTGCTCATGAGCTCTAAATATAACAAGTAAATATCCATCTTTTAAAATAAAGCATAGGTCTTGAAACACAACTGTAAGTTCTTAAACTAAGGTAATTCACTTCCAATTAATGTGCATAAGTTACTTTTTACCAGTTTATAAGTAAAATGAAGAGTTACGTTTCAGCAACTACTCCAGCTTGTAATTCATAAAAGAGGCAAAGTAAGTAATAACAGCAATTTTTCAAGACACATATGATGAAATAAAAGTCATATTTAAAGAAGTTGAGCCCAAAACTATATTTTAATTTCTCCAGAGATGTTCTGTGATATGTCTAATATATACTAATAGCACACTTATGGGGGAAAGGCAATAATTCATGTTCAGCAACTCTAAACGCAGAAAGCAAAAAAAAAAAAAAAAAGAATAAAAAGCATGCAATCATGTTTTGTATAATCGTAACTGATTAAATGGAACAACTAAATACTATAATTTTATATGAGAGAAAGTACAGGATAGATTCCTTTCTCTCATACCTGGAAACAGTACAATTCAACTGAGCTTCTACCTGAACAGCACACATGCTGCAGATTCAATGAGGATCAGGTTCTTCCAGCAATACATGGCATGAAAAGTCATCTTAAACTAAAGCCCAATGTAGGTTTAAAAATTAATACTTCAGGATTCTTACCACCCTTGTTATAGGAACTCTTAAAACTTTTAAAAGGTCCTACAAACTTCACGTTTTCTGGATTTTCATTTGGCTCAAACTTTCAAAATTAAGAGGCAAACTTTGAAATCAGCAACCATAGTATCAATAACCAGAAGCAAAACAATCCCAAAACCCAAACCCTGCAGTTTTGCCTTATGACGCAATTAAAAAGCAGGAAGATTTCACCCCAGGATTCTGCAAACTTGCTTGACTGATGGGTCTTCAGGGGCAGCGATGGATCTCTAGAGAGGGATACAGTAAAGATTCCCCCAGAAGGTTCTAATAGATTGCAAAGTGCTTTGCAAGTTACCAGAATAGTCAAAATACTCAAAATATTTGCTTTCCCAGGACTGCAGAAATCAATAAAAGTTTACTGAATGTGCCAGCTATATGAAATTCCATTAAGCCTATACTACATTTACATTTTATATATACACATACTCACATTTACACTGTGCTGAAGCAGTATGGAGTGAACAAGGTAAACAACTTTGCTCAAAGTAAACAACTCTATGCTCCAAAGCTTAAGCAAATCCAATGTTTTTTAATCTATATGGAAATTCAGAAGTTTTTTCATTTTCTATTCATTTCCATAAGGCTGTGTACTGCAAGTAATTTTAACATGTTCAGACTTCCAGTTTGCCTGATTCCCTACGCTAGAAACCAGGAGTAAAACCTCAAATAATAACATGATTTTATCTCAATCAATATTTCAATACTCCCAAGCCTGTATTATGATACATTATAAAATAAGGTGTTCTATCAGTTAATTTGAGCCACAGACAAATCTGGGTAACAGACTCACTGAACCATTCTGACACGATTCTGTTAACAATCTGTCATTCATTCTGACACAGATGGAACTCCATCACTTCATATGATGACATTCTTTTTTCTTTTTTAATCTCATTTAGAGATTTTTCAAAAATTTTTATTAGTATATTACTCAAATACAAGTTCCTGCCTCAATTACATGTTGTAAACTGTAATAGTTCAAAATTATAAATCTACAGTTATTTCAGGGAAAACAGAATTCATAAGAACCAGATGCAGTTCCCATATTATAAATCCCCTCTATTACCGCAATTTGCAAAAGACTACCTTTACATCAAGGTGATGCAACCACAAGGTATTTCAGTGTATGACAAACAAGGATGATTTCCAAGCTACAACTGAAGATGGTCAATATTTTACCAATACCAATTCACTATTCCACTTTACAGTCATTGATTGCATAGACCATGAAAGAACTGTCACTGTTTTAACCCTCGCAACTGCACAGATATTTTTTTGGGAGGAAGTTTGATAAGGTTACAATCAAATCCACTAATATTTGCTTAATACAATGTTTAAAAATGTATATACACAGACATGTATTGCTAGTGCTCTTTTTAAGTACATTTCATTCAAAGACACACAAAACAATGAAGAAGCACATGGAACAAGGCTACACACACATCCTTTGGTGTAAGTGCCAGCTGAAGCAGTTCTCTGATTCCCTTCCAGCCATTCACTCATTCCCATCATTAAACCACTCCCACAGGTAATGCTCAGGTGTGCTCACAGAGCTTTTGGGGCTGAACCAGAGTAGGGAACTGGTCCACATTAAGATCTTGCTCGTTTCCTGGCTAATTATTTTTATTCTAAGCACATTTACTGTGCCATCTCACAAGGTGGCCAAACAACCTTACAGTTTTTCTTGACCTGAACTGAGGGGATGGGTGGATAAGAAGTCACTGGAAAGA
The DNA here is from genome assembly GCA_003713295.1 of Parotia lawesii. Lineage (NCBI taxonomy): Eukaryota > Metazoa > Chordata > Aves > Passeriformes > Paradisaeidae > Parotia > Parotia lawesii. The sequence continues at coordinate 315,768 of RAHM01000214.1, forward strand.
AAAGATGCTTAAGTCAGGATTTCAGCCAAATGAATCTCACAGAGAACTGCACTCTTAACACAACAGATTTCCTGCAGTGCCCTTCAGAAATGAAGGCCAACAGATCCCCATTCTGAAAAGGCAGCAGAAAAGATCTCTCAAGCACTTGCAGAATGTAAAAACAGGAAGAAAACAGAATTTGTCCAAGTGGAAGTCAGAGACACAAAATACCACTGAGAGCAGCATTTGGCCATTTCTACAAAAACATAGGCTAATTTTTTAGGAGTAAGATAACCTCAAATTTTCCTACTGATGGAAATACAACATACATATTTTTAGTCAAAAATATACAGAAAGACAGCTGTGCTACAGTTACTCTTGCTATCTACAGACATACAGGGAATTGCTAACAGTTATTAATGTACAATGTAACATGTACATGAGTTTTCCACAGCTGTGTTTTCCACAGTTTTATTTTCAGGGAAGAAATTGAGGAATATTACCCTTCTAACTCTGTTCTGTTCACAGTTAGGGTTATTTAAGTAACACACCAAAAACACATTTGATTAAATAAAGCTGTTGAGACATGCAATTAAATGAATTTATTTTAAGGTACTTTAGCATTACCATATACCCAAATAAACTAAGTAAGACTCAAAAGAACTATTTGAGAAACCTGGTGCCATGGAAGGTTCCCTGCCCATGGCAGGGTGGTTGGAATAAGATGATCTTTAAGGTCCCTTAAAGTATTGAATTTATTCTTGGTTTTTCCAAATACTTGCTATCCTAAGTAATCCAGACAAGTAGAGTGCACTGTTTATGTGTGTAATATTAAAACAGACAAAACTTACAGATGTTATTCATTCTAGTTAACTCCACTTTAAGGTAACCAAAAGAGGTAACGTCATAGTAAAAACACATCCAATATGAAATTTTCAGAAGACAGAATGAACATATTTTATATCAATTAACTGTCCACATGCTTTGCTGCTACATCATAATCATCATCAATAATAGACTCAACATGTCTCCATCCTATTTTACAGTACTTTTTTTCTACTAGACAATACACAGACCTTATAAAAATAATGTGCAAATAATTCAAGCTCTAAAAATACATTAAGGGCTCTTAATTTACATTTTTATTGTCTTTAAAAAGTTTCCTAAGGAAATAAAAAGATCAGCCATGGAATGTCAAATCAAAGGTAAACAGAAAAAAGGCTTGTTTTAAAGCATTTTTTCTGCCAAATAAAAAAATTAAAAGCAAAAGCCATGGATTTATAGTCATACCCTAATAAAAATTTTAACTGAAATGTATCAACATGCAAAGTACACCGATTAAAAAAATTCTCTTAAAACCAACAAATTTTAAAAATTCTGCATAAACAAGATGACAAAGAAATCTGCAAAGCCTCACCAAAAAAAAAAAAAAAAAAGAAAATATTTCAAATAATGCTTTAGGAATCCCCAATAAAAGAAAGGGCTAGAAAGAGTCACAGCATTTTTCACATACCCGCCTTCTACAGAACCTATGAGGAGATCCTCCCTTAGCCATGGATAACACAAGAAATGAGAAGAGAATCATCCACTTACTCAAAATAGCAGCTGGGCACTTATATTTCACAGATGTGATTTTGTTCTCAACTAACTTACATTCTCCTATGTCACTACTTTAGGTAGTCAGAAATTGCAATTAAATTTATTTCTGAGTAGGAAAATACTAACATTTCTTCCTTTAAGACACCTCATTATCAACATTTTGATCAAAGCAGTATATCATTTATATTAAAAAGTTGCAGTTATGCATTCCAAATGTAAACAATTAATTAAAACCACTATTTTCATCATATAGTCTATTCAGTATAATGACAGATGGCATTTTTAGTCCTGTAGAGGAAAAGTTTAAATCTATAAATGTCTTTTACTGCTTGGCAAGTAGTTCAGGTTCAAGTTCCCAATTAAAGGATATCTTCCATGAAATGGGGAGCAATGTACCAACTCAATTTCCAAAAACTGAAAGCTTTCCCAATTCCAAATGGGATTTTTAACTTGTTTAAAGCTATGCCAATGTTTCTGAATTTGGTTTCTGTGAAAACTTTATCATCATGTATTTACTCAAGTATTAAACTTAACATGCATCAGTACGTTACAAAGACCACACAACAGTAATTTCTCCTATAACTTCTTAATACCACTGGAATTACTTGAGTGCTGTGCACAGTTAATTGCTCCACTTTCCTTAATGCTTCAGTAATATATTAATATTTAAATAATTTGTGTATAAAAGGGCTATTAAACAGCCAACATCTGTAGTCAGTTCAGACCTCAAGTTACACATTTTCAAACAGAAAGTAACAGCCAACATTTAACTTACTGCAAGATAAGTTTTCACTTCAGTAGATTAGAAATGGAAGTATAAAATGCCTTACCCTTTGTTCCAGAGCTGACTGAGTCTGTTGTCTTAAAAGAGTTTTAAATGGCCCCCCTTCTTTTCCAGCACTCCCACTGCCCATTCCTGAAGAGTATCAGTACAAATGACATTCAAAGAAACATATATTATAATTTGCAATCAAAGGGTGATTTCAAAATAGATAAAATTGAGTTATTTGAAAACAGTCAAATTATCCCCATAATTTTAATTTTTAAGAAAAAAAAMCAATGAGCATCAAAATTTAATTTTGGTTTGAGGGTTGTTCTGGGTTTTCATTTTCCCATGACTAGCAGTGATTTTACAGTATTTGGACAAACCCCCCCGATCTAAAATTTTTTTCTGCTGTCAACCTGAATTAAAATCAAGTTTAAAATAGAAAAACTTTAAGATGTAGGTTTAAAATTCTTTCCTGTGACATATAACTTTTTTCTTTCTTATTACAACATTTTGCCTATGATTTAAATATAGATCTACTTTTCACATAAAGTTTTTACATAACCAGATTTTCTGCCTTTATCAAAACCAGTCTCTCTGTCAGACTACTCTATAGTTATGTATCTCTCACTAATATTATTACAGTATTTTTATTTAATAGAAGTAATAAAAATCTGGTTTTCAGAGAGCTTCAGGTAACTAAACCACCTTTCATAACTACTAGTAGGAGACTGTACACATAATTACAGCAGCAGTTACATAATACATGATTAGGAACAAGAAGAAGATACAAAGGCAATGCACATCCTTCGATTTGAAATATAAACTCTGAAAAAAATTACAAATTGTTTTACATGATTAAATACTCATCTGATTCATTCAAATAAGCGACAGGCTACTGCTCAGCATTTAAAACTACACTTATTTGATTACTATATTTGCACACACATAACCTGCAGATTATCTGTAAATGAACATGAGATAAACTCCAATTTTGCATAATACGATAATTCTCTCTTTCCTTCGCTCAGATTTTTACCTCCAGCCTTACCCCCTAACCACCAGAGTTTTTCTGCAGAGAAAGTTTATTAGATTCACTAACATCTTTGATGTTGAATTATTTGCTATCAAGGACCTGGCCCCTTAACAGAGCATGTTGAGATGCAGGTCATGTGTCTGACAGTAAATTATGGGCTCTGTGGTTAAAAATCACTGAAGTAAATACATACCAAGATTGTGTTTTTCCTAAAGTAAACACAATGCTAGCGAATCAGATTCTCTTGGTAATATTTCATGCCTAAAAACACATTATCACTGCTATTCCTTGTATCTAAAGCCATGAGGGCTAACATGACCAAGCAAAAATAAGCCATTAAGTAGTAGAGCAGAGCATAAAGAACAAAAAGGTGTCAGGAGCAGGATGAAATACAAACACCACAGTGCAAACAGTCAGAAATGAAGCCAAGGTTTTCTTTTACAGAATTTGTAACTAATTCAACATAACAATTCCTTGCTATTTTCTTTTTTTCTTCTTATCAAGCATCTGATAAAGATGAACAAGACTGTAAATGTACATCAAAGCGCAGTTATTTGTTTTAACCAAAGACTGGGAGATCTAGAAATAATATCAGACTTAATAATGTATGTAAATTCATTCCTAAATTCATTCACTCATTTTCAAGAATTACTAGGCTATCATTACCATATAATTAGATAAAAAACCACTACAATTTTCAAGGCGTATTTTTAGCTGTTCTTGGATAAGGAAACAAAAATATTAGTATCTGTATAGTCCCATTAAACAAGATTTAATTGCTTTTACTATTTGGCATTGATTCTAAACATCATTGTCAGGGACTATACAATATTAAATACAGACAAACATAGCATAAATACTACACATGAAACAAACGCAAAAAATACAAACTAACCAAAAGAGTTTCTGCAAAAAAAAGCAGTAATATCAACTATTTAATTGAAAATAATATGAAAATAATCCATGTCAGTGAAATGAAAAAGTGGGCAGTAAAAATAAAAAACATGGGCTTTGTTTAAAAGGTTAAATTAAAAAGCAGAGTTGGTAGCCATCTGATAACCATTATTTCAACAAATTATGAGTGAATTMATGAATAAGTGCGATGAACATTTGCTCCATGCAAAATGCAGGAACAACAAAATGAAGAGAATGTGTGGGATTACAAATCAAGTAAATTATTTCAGTTCAGTTACCAAAGGATATTTTGCAAAGGTAAAGAAGAAATTCTGTAGCATAAATGACATTGTTTCAAATCCTCTAAGAAGTTCTGAAGGTGTTTCAAGCTTCTGGGGCAGAGGTGAGAGATGGAATGAATAGTCATGTAGCCAGCAGTTTTCAGAGGCTAACTGAGCAAACCCAGGGTTATAGAAGCAGCTGTGTGTTAATCAAATAACAACATTTCCTTAAAAGTTTGTTTAAAAGGCCATAATAGATAGATCCTACCAGAAGCAGCCAGAAGCAGCTCTTCAGTGAAAGAAACACTTTTCCTCAGAACAACTGGGCTGACATGGCTAGAGTGTAGAGGTTTAATGCTAGACCCCGAGAGGAGGAGACAGGACTTTTTAAGATGTGGGGAATCACAAGAGAGTGTAGGGGAGCTGGGAAACAGGAAAATCCTAGGTCCCTGTGGGGAAGGTGCTGTGGAGGAAAGTAATAGAGACAAAGATGTAGATTCAGAAGGTGACTAAAGAAACGGACAAAAGAAATCAAAATGAAGCATTTTTGTTTTCTCTAAATGAATCAACACTTACTGCAAATTATTTCTCGACATACAAAGAAATGGAATGACAATACAGCTCCACAATGGGCATGAGAAGCATGTTTTTAAAAATCATGACCTGATTAACTTTATTTTGAAATTAATTTTTTTAGAGACATGGTAATTTAACATTATTTTAAATGTCAAACAAAATTTGATAGCAAATAGTATGGAGTAAAACCCAAATAAGAGAGTCTTCGTACACACTTAATCTGATTACTTTCATTATGTCAGGAGAAAAAGTTATTTTCCAAAGAGGTAATGGATTTGTTTTATGATTTTCTAGAGTAATAAATCTTGTAGAATTCTAAGTTCCCACCAAGAAAAGGAGTTCCCACCTCCTCCATTTCCTCCAAACATATGATATGGCATATCGAAATGTATTATCTGATTAAAATACATCATGCTTTTTGTCAGCCTGACTATTCATTTGCCGTGGCATAAAATATATCCCTACTCCCAGAAGTCTAACTTCAAACACAAACAAGCTTTCTCAGCAAATGTATTTATAGACCAGAATGGATAACACAAGCACAATTGTCTTTCACAGAAGACATCAAGGTAATATTTTCCATATTTGCAGCGATTGAAAACTAGATGCTTAAGCAGATCCAAGTTTAAACCTCCAGTGTTTTGTTACTCATAATGTGAAATTGTGGTATCTGCACTGTTTCTCCAGGTTAGTCTCCATCTCAGACATGTCAGCACACTAACCACCTGACTGAGAAATAAAGAAGAATATAATATACTGCAGAAATAGCAGAAAATACTTTGTTTTTCACATCAGCCAGTCTGAGTAATGGGCATCTCAAATTTGATAATGGTTGATGTGTCACATGAGAAGTCTGCATTTCTTTAACTTTGTTTAACCACTAAGATCACCAACTTACACATTGAAATATTTCAACTTGGTAATAGCCTTGGGAAATGAAAACAGAGGTCTAAACATACATAGTAATTGTTAAGAACAACATACTGAATTTAGTATGTTATGGAAGTGTCTTCTGCACATCATCAAATTTTGGGTAAAAGGTAAAACAAATGACTCATGAGACACTGTCCTTTTAATCTATTAAGATTCAAAATTAAGTTTTTCATAACAAGATACAGAAGTTTTAAATGTAACCAGCAAATCCTCTTTGGACAAGTTTCAGTAGCAGAGTTAAAAGCTGCCAAAAAGACAGTGCTAATAAGCAAAACTCTGCCCACAGTTTGCCTTAATACTAGAAAGATAGCTAAAAAATACTTGAAAAATCCCTACAAATAAGAGGCACCAAATGCACAATTTGTTACAGTTCTGAATGAACTGACTAAAGACAACAGGGTTTATCCACCTACATAATATTGCCAGGAAATATATAAGGCTGCTGCTTTAAAACCTGAACACATTCACAGTGAGTTGCCACATGCCTAAATTCAGAACACTTACATCTAAAAAGATGACCACCTATGTTACATTTAAATCCTTTACATGACATGATCTTTAGCATGGAAAATCTGATCAAAAGAAACAGGTTTTCAAATATTCAGTAAACCAAGCACATGAATTTGGGGTGCTCCTAAGTAATAAGAATCCAGTTATATCTGTAGGTCCTTTAAATGAGTGACCACCATAGGTTATCCACAGGACAGCCATCCTTTAAAAAAGACAAAAAAATAAAGTGTGCTTTCTTTTGCTTTTTTTAAAAATGAGACAGAAAAGACAGGACTAAGACAGCTTCCTAATTGGGAATATTTTTAACATATCTAGGGAATAAACTGCATAAAATATTTAATACAACTCCATTTGAATGCAATATTCAATTTATCTGCTAGGAAAAATTCTTGAAAGGGGTGCTATCAAGTAAAGCTGAATCAACGACTTTAATATGCTTAAAAATTGTCTAACTAGATGGAGACAAGAATGTTCGGAGCTTCAAATACCACAATTTAAAACATCATTAAAAAACTAACCACACTTCTGTAAACAATTCTGCAAAAGACTTCGCCCTATGGCAGCAAAATTCAGGGCATTAGTCACATAATAAACAGACAATAATTCTTTGAGTTGTGCTGACATTATTACTGGCATGATTCTGACAATAGACTAAAAAATAAGGAGGGAGGAAACAAGTTGAAAAAATTATGATAAAGCAATAGAGAAAGAAAAATGCTTTCTGAAGATGGCTGGATTACCTCTAATGTAATTTAAGTTACTTTGAAAGTGTATACTGTGTATGTAAAGCTATTTCCATATATCAAGAGAATAAAAAGACAGTGGCTGCTACATTTCTAGTATTGCATTTGCAAAAGGGAGTTAAAAATTAATATAAATGTATGTGGTAAACTTAGAGCACAACACAGTAGGCTTGAAGGCTACACAGTTTTAGTAACACCATCCTTAACATACTGTGGTGAGAAATACACTCCTATGATCTGTGATATGAAATGGAGGAAATAAGAAAAAGGCAATTACTTAGGACTCCCTTAATGCTCTCAGATGTTTTATTTTGACTCGAATACACTTGTGGCACAAAAGTCATTTTCAGGTTATCCAGGACAGTGGAAATACAGGCAGGATTGAAATTTTGACCCTACAGAAACCCTTTAGAGGCTTGAGGCGTGCTATGTGAGGTCTCCAGTTTTCACATCATTTTGATAACTTAAATGCCAAAAAGCAAAAAGGGGTTGAATGAAAATATAAAAAGAGAAACACAACTTAAACAAAAAGTGGGTGGAAGCGCCTTACCAGTTTTGGGTGTCAAACTCAAATCTGTGTCAGAAGAAGAGGACTGTCGACTGTAGGACTTGGAAGGTGAAAAGGAATAGGTTTGGTTTTTCAGAGGGGTGGAGGGTCCTGATGAATGAGTATTGGGATTGGGATCTTCATTGAAAGGAATCCTGCCAGAAGAAGGTGGAAACATATTCAGTAATCCTGTGCCAAAGGACCTAGCTGACAGCAGCATGATCCAAACACCAGGATGGGATTGGGGCAGGGCCAGCAGCTATTCCTTAGTTGCGAGACTGGGAATGAGGCCAGAGGCAAAGAAATGCTGTTTTACCTCTCAGCATCCTACAGAGAGATGCTCGTCATCTACAATGAAACAATTAAGCCAAATGAAAGGCATGAGATGTGACAAAAAAATTATATATATATGCAAAAGAAAAAAATTGAAAAGTTTATGGCTTAAAAATCTGGTCAAATACACAATGCTTTGAGTTAGTTTAATAAAGAAAAAATTATTTCAAATTATAGTTGTGTTTATACATATTTATACACTTATGTATATACACATATGCATTTTAAGGTAAAAAAAAAGATATGTTTCCTTATCCTATAGCATCAGCAGCATGCCACAGCTAAAAACAGAGCAAAGAGGAGAATCTTTATGGGAACAACTCTATTGACAAACAGTTTACTTATGCACAGCTTGACTTACCTGCTCTCTAAAACCATCTCTTCCACAAATGGCACAGACCCTTCCTAGAACCATTTTAAAACCTACTGTATCTGAATTATGTTTGAAAGTAATTATGAGCTCACATCAATGTTTCCCAGATACATCACCTTATTTTTTTACTTAATTTCACAGGAAGCAAGAGCATGTTAAAGTGAAGAGTGTGGCTTTGTGGAAGAGACTTTGAGGCATCTCCAAGAAACTATTCTGTCTTTGTCTGAGCAGCTGCACCCTGGGTGCTTCTTCCCTGATAACAGAAGGTGTGTCCATGAGAAAATGAGGGAGGAAAGATGGGTGGTACCTGCCTACACTGCCTGCCTGCCTGCCCTTTGGGACCACTGTGCCTGTGGGCTGCCTCTCCCCAGCTCTGGAGTGTGAGCAGTCTCGTACCAGTGTAGATGAGAGTGGGAACAGACACAGAGAAGTTCTGAGTAAGTCGTGAGCCAGTAGCAGTGTGAATTGGGCTGTTGTGAGTCGAGCGGCATCCATGGCTTGGCGGATGAACCAGCGGAGACCTGAGAGAGTTTGCAGCCAAGGTGGAAGAAAAGAAAACAATACATACAAACAGGTTGCAAAGTTATGTTATCAATGATTTCAGGGAAGTTTAGCTAGAGGAGATCTCTTACTCTAAGCAGACTCTAAGAATTTCAACTCCTAGCATGCAAGAGTCCAGATGAAATAAAAGAAGGGAAAGGAACAGCTTAAGCACTTGCTTGTGACTGCATCATTGATTCTTTGGCAACTAGCCATAAAGTTAGTAAAGCCAAGAATAAGAAGAATCAAATTAGTTGATTTTGCTGCCTTAGAGAAACATTCCCGTTTTTTGAACTGAGACAATATCCATCACCGAGCTGAACATGGATAATTTGGGAGGTGGAATTTCCACATATTGCTGCAGAGTGAAAGCCACTGGTTTATTTACGGACACTTTTTAAGTTGATAATTACCAGGTCTACCTTTTTTGTTTTTAAACACCATGCTGTTGTTCTATGCTGCATTGTATCTAGAAGTCCTTTTAAAGGCAATTTTTTAAAATCAAGACAAGTCAAACAAGCTATGCTGTGAAATAGAAACCAGTAATATGGATGCTGAAAAAGCTCCAGCAGAGAATTTCTTCAGCTCTCTGCAGCATTTTTGTGAGAGTTCTGTCTTTCCCATCCAAGTAACTCAAAACAATGTTACAGTTTTGTAAACTTCTTGCAGCTGCAGGTTGTTTTGCAGAATTGTTATGGTTCTAACTAGAAAAACATTCAGAGATGGGTGTCTTAAAACTTGACCAATCCCCTTAAAGGGTGGATGGCAAAAAACCAATTACCTTATGCCATTTAATACACTTTGCGAACTAACATATAAAAGCCTTCTGAGAATTCATTAAAGCGCTTCCATTTATCCCTGAGCCTGGACTTCGTGTTGTTTCTCTACTCGTCCATGGGGAAAACAGCGACACAGTAATTTTTAGAAGTCAGTTCATATTTTGCAATATTTTGCAGAGCAATTGATGCTTGCACAACAAAAATGCCTCATCTCTATTGTAGTGACACAACAGTTCAAGTTAATGAAAATGGCTACTTCAATTAACACAGCTAGAAATACAGGACATGCAATATACTTCCTGGTGCAGTTTTTTCCTTCCTGGATTGCTCTACCAAACAGAAAATAACTAAAATACCCAAGCAAAAAAGTAACAACAGTTTGAAGAAGACTGCAAGTATATTTCTAATAATTTCTATTAATACCAAAATATTGCATTCAAACTGTTTGGTGCTGCAGCACATATGACAAAAATCACAAAATTCTACTTCTCATCATAAAGATTGCTCTGCAAGCTCACTGTCTACCTGTTTTGCCACAGTTCTAACTTGTTTTACAACAGTAAAAAGCAAAACACACAATAAAAGATGAGACCTCTTTGGGATCATTGTCTGAATCACTGATACAACCATCAGAATCCAAAATTTATCTTCTCTTATATGCTCATAAACATTTAAACTTGAACCAAAGGTGTTTTTGTGAGAGGCCCTCACAAAAATGTTCATCGCACAAACACAACGTCAAAGCAGAACTAATTATAGTTAAACTGGTGGATCACAAGCCAAGGATATGTAGTACTACTGCCACATAAATTCAAAGAAAGTCATCTTAAGTAAGAACTACCAGTCCAGCTTCTACTGAAATAACAAGTCATCCAACCTAAAACATTTCAGAATTGCAGAATATAAAACTGGGTTGCAGACAAATAAAACTACAAAAGAAAAACAAATTCTGGGAAAAAAAAAAATCACACCGGTTATGAAAAACTGAATGAGTATGAAAAGAAGAGAGGTGAAACTTGTTTCCCTACAAGTTACTAATTCATACTTACTCCTTCATTTCTTTGGATGGGGAGTTACATGCAGGTAAAAATGCTGATGTGTTACTTATTTTATCCAACGTGCAAGCTGTTCCTATGGCTCTCACTACGAGTCCAGACTCTCCCTCCAAATCAAAACACTGCAAATAACCAACAACAGCATTTCCTCTCATTTCAAGCACCTTCAAGCCAATCTTCCTTTGCAATTCACCTACAAAACAAAGGTAAAGAACTCATAATTGCAGTGAACTACTTCTATTCTCTTTTGTGGTCTTTGACCTCTGCTTTTGGAGTGCCAACCAAGTCAGCAGAACAAGTAATAAATCCAATCCTACATAGCTAGGCCAAGGAGCCAGTCACAACTTCTGCCTTCTATAACATTGTGTGATACTAATGACTTACACAGCTTTTTGCTTTTTTCTCCAAATCCATTCTGATTGCCAAAACAACACATTATTTCAGAGGTTTTTTCCCACTAGTCTTTATTTTCAGTAGGCTTTTTTTTCCTTTTTTCTACTTATTCAGAGAGAGACAGAGGTCAAGATGTGTTCTGGAACTCACATAAGTTTCTAAATACTTCATATAGTTCAAGACAATGCAACATCTTTGAAATCTACACAAACAGGCATCTATAATTTCTTCATTTACCAATTTATTTAAGTGTATTTCAACTTAATTCATACTTTTTGCCCCTCTACTGCAAACCAAAGACTACCACTGTATTAGCTGCACACAAGGGCTGAAAGACTGTGACTATAAGAAACTGGTCTGCCATTCATGCTTATTTAGGAGAATATCATAAAAACATTAATTGATCTATGTAGTTGGATTGCCTTGGTAATAACTAAGGTGAAAAATATCATCTCTCTTCTTATGAAAATGAAAGATTTCCAAAATCCTCTTATAACAAACTGAAAAATCCTCACTGTCACAAAGGATGGCCTAACAGTCCTAATGTCACTGCTGCTGAGAAATCAAGTGGCATGAAATGGTCAGAGAATCATAAAATCTCCTGAGTTGGAAGGGACCCACAAGGATCACCTACGTCCAACTCCTGGCTCTGGTTTCTACTGTTTTCTGGAAGTTTGATTTTAAAATTACCAGCACAGGTCACTACTGTAAACTTCTTAACTGAAACCATGCCTGTACCTGTCTTGAAAAGGTTCTAAGGTTGAGATAGAGTATGACAGTTTCTTTTTAACATAACACATAATATGACAGAGATCTGTGAAACAGCCTGGCTCACTCTCAGAAGTTACAGATTTCTTCAAGATTCTTTAAGTGTGACCACCAATAACAGTATCACACATTTTATTACATGAGATGAAACAGTAATGCTGTGAGTTCTTTTGGGTTTTTATCCTCTTATCTATTGCCATGAATAAAATCTAGCAGAATACTTTATCTCCCTGAACTACTTATGCATGGCAAGAAATACGCAAATGTGAATTCTGTAAACTAATACGGGAGCTATATTAAAAAAGTGTCCTCATGTTAGTTATCACAACAGTTTATTTATTTTTTTCCCTCACAATGTGCTGGCCTTCCCAATGAAGATACTAACATCTCTATAATCTTTTATGTTGCACTACTTACTGAGGATCTCGAGGACACCTTCCACTTAGACCAGGTTGCTCCAAGCCCCATCCAGCCTGGCCTTGAACAATTCCAGGGATGAGGCAGCCACAGCTTCTCTGGGCAACCTGTGCCAGGGCCTCACAATCCTCACAGGGAAGAATTTCTTCCCAATATCCAAAGTAAACCTACTGTCAGTTTGAAGCCATTCCCCTTGTCCTGTCACTCCAGGCCCTTGCAAATAGTCCCTCTCCATCTTTCTTCTAGCTCCTTGCAGGCACTGGAAGACCACAATTAGGTCACCCCAAAGCCTTCTCTTCTCCAGGCTGAATAATCCCAATTCTCTCAGCCTTTCCTCACAGGAGATGCTTGAGAAACAATGAGCAAAGCCTGACTTCAAAGAGACGGGATGAGCAACATAGGTATCGATGTACACTGTATCTGTGATAGTGTGTAATTGTTCCCATACTTCAAAACAGTTCAAAGAGAGTGAAGTTCATTACTTTAATTACTTGAGTCAAAATTCTAGTGATACTCGTCATATGGGTTAAGAACATCTTCAAAAAAGTTTCACAGGTTTGACCTTGCTAAAAGCAACCAAAAAATTAAGCAGCAGCATGGCCTCACCAGGAAGGGGGAAAAAAAAAAAATCAGTCACCCGTCCATCAATTAGAAAAACATAATCCTCAGAAACAGAAAACACTGTGAACTGAAAAAAATCAACATAATTAACAACAAAACTCATATGCAATCTTAAGCAAGGCACTTATTTAAATCCTGAACATTTCTAGAAATAGCAATAACCATTACGGCCCACATGTTTAATACCTGACATGAGTGAAATGAGTCTTTGCCGAGCCTCATTCGATGCCCTGGGAGTACGGATTCTGTCTATCCACTGGTACTCTGGGTCCTCATTAACTACAAGTTCTTCCACAAATCCATGAATTATTACTGCTCTGTAACACTTAGGAATAGATGTAGCTGTTAAAAAATATATACATAAAAGATGTAAGACATAGGTCTATTGAGCCAAGAATAGCAAGAAAAACAAAAAATTACACATAAAAATGATTCCAGAAAGTTTTCCAGACAATATTCTGTGAAAATGTGGACATACCCAGGCAGTTTTGCTTGTGAGATCATGGAACTCTGATAAGATAACCGTCCAGTGTACCAGTTACAGTATGTACCATTATGAAACCTTTTCACTTTGTGCCTCTTTAAAAGGATATGGACCCAAAATAACACCACGTGCGTATGCACAGACACTGAAATGCAACTTATGGAGATTAAAAAATCTCATCAGTTATTTACATTGTTTTGAGATATGAACAGTAAAAATGCGTTAAAAAAGAAAAGCAAACTAAACAATTCTATGCATTTTGCTTCAATGTTAATCTCCACTCGGTTTATGCAATGAAGTGGTAAGAGAAGGGAGACCAACAACAGAGGCAAAGAAAGGAAACGAGGAAAAAAGGATTTTTTTCAAATAAACTTTTTTCCTCTACTTACTGCAAAAAAATTTGACTCCACAGGATGACTGCCTAAATCTGTTTAAATCATTGAAGAGATCTACTTTCACCACCACATTGATCTCCCCACGTATACCTATCAATAAAAAAACATGAAATGCCAGAAGTTATAACAATATAACCGTATCAATACAAAACTAGACCTATAAATTATTTCCTGTTATTAGTAATTAATGCCAGAGGAGCAGGAAGCCATATCCTTGCCTGTCAGGTCTGCTGCAGAGACACTGACTCAGAAGGTTCTGCCAAGCCTTTGAGGCTGAAGCAATGAAAGCAACACTCCTCAAATGCCTATTTGCACCAAACAAGACTTTATAAGAAAGATGGGACTGGGAAAAGAGAAGCCATCAGCCTCTTGATGCTGCAGTGGCCTCTGCTGCAGGGTGCTTTCTCTGCTGTATTTCCTCCCTGAAACAATTTCAAAATTGCAGTAAAGTTCCTCTCTGAAGTTCAATCCAAAGAGAAAGATTTATGGTTCTTTCTAGAACCACAAAGTGCCACAGGAAGTGTTTGCAAAATACTTTAACTGTGACAAGAAATATATAAAAAATAAGGTATTATAGACCTTTTAGACAAAGCTTAATTTTCAACTATGACTAAACCTTACTAGAAATGGAATATTTTCTAACACACAACCATTCCCTTTTGACTTCTCTACTTTCCTGTTCTGAGCTTTTTCTACTTTTTCCCCATCCAGTAACAAAATCATTTCACATATAGGTTCTGACATATTAAGGACTAAACTTCTTGATGAGTCTGATCTCTAGTGTCTTCAGAAGCCTTTATCACATCAGTACATGATACTCAAAGAGTAGCACTGGATTTGTTGTTCAACTCAGATATTACTGCAATAAAATCAGCCGCATCTCCCTTCTAAAATGCCAACAGAAAGAAGCCTTCAGTTACTATAACAGGAAACGCCTCGGGGTTATGTATTTTCACAAATAATCATGTTGAGGTTAAAGAAAAAAATTTAATATAAATTTAATACAAACTTATGAACATTGTATTTATTATTTTTTAAGGAAACATCAATTAATGTTTGCCAAGAGTCAAAATAATTGGAATCTAGTGCTATGAGCATGAAAATATAAGAATTCTCATTTTACTTAAATAGAAAAAAACTGTGAAATACCAACATATCTGGAAAAATGTAGAGAAATCTAACTCTCTCTAACCTACCAGCTGTACACATTCTGAAACAAGTGTTTGCATAATTTAGCTCCAGAAGAAAATGTGTGATACGAAAATGTGCATAGGATAAAAAGGTAATTAAAAGAACACATGCAATATTTCTCAATGTTTCTGTTTGCTATAACTGGTTTAGATGCAAAAAATACTTTGCATCAGTTATGATGAGCATCTGGCAAACACCATTATTTCCCAGTAATGATTTATAATTAGCTTTTAACATTGTTAGGTCATTTAATTCACCCTGAATAATGAACGAGGGGGATAACGGCAACCACAGAGATGTTCTGCACTAAGGTATTCAATCAGCAAGTTAATTGCTCTAAACTGACATTGGCTCTGAGACAAAAGCTGTTTCATTAAAATCAAAAGCAAAAATATCATTAACTTCATTTTCTCGTACCTTCAAGACATTCTGATGAAATCCACCTAGCACTGAGAGCACTTACTGCAGGGAAAAGGAATTTCATCCTGTTGAAGGTATCTCACATCCTGTCCCTTCATCTCAATTGAAGTTTATCCCAAGTCCCAGGAAGGCACACCCCAAGTAACTCCAGCAAAGTTACACTCATTTAGCAAACACGTGGTAATTGGAGAAATATGTGAGTCTTTTTTTTTTTTAATCTGAATTTTGCAGTAACTAGTGTAGATTTTTTTCCACTTGTCACAAGTCCTATGGAAGGCATTCTGCCAAGCACTGGTCTGAACCCCTATGCCAGAAATTTTCTCATGCCAGGAAATAATGGGGGAAAAAAAAAAAGCCAGGAAAGTAGTTTTCCAACTCCAAAGATAAAATTATTACAAATTTCTGAAAACAGCTTACAAGATTATAAGAAGCAGATTACATTTCAAACAAGACTGTTTTAAATTAGCAAATCTTACCATGAATGGTATCATAAATTGGAAACCACCCTGAAATAACCGTGGCTGCTTCACTATAGAGCAGAGGATCAATATCTATGTACACTTTGCCAATGGCATCATTGGCACTGTATGTATCATGATCAAGAACTGTGATCTGGAGAGGCTCATCTTGGAGCTCTTCATCATCTACCTGGAAAACAAATATTAACATGGAATCTGAGTATTTAAAAAGGTGCAGGGAAACACTGCTGAAAAATAAACACAGAAGAGAAGAGAGTTAGTTATGAACAGCGACTTGACACAGATAAATCTGTAATTTCAGTTTCCTGAAGCTAAACAATACATTCACTTATTTCGATTTTATCCTTCAGAGACTGATGAGATCCTGGAAACAGAGCTATCACTGAAGGAAGAACAGAAAAGCAAGATTACAGTGATTACTCATTTTTAAATTCCACAATGTTTTAAGTCATGCTTCCTAGATTGTCCACCCATCTCCACAATACATACTGATAAATTAAAAAAAAAGAAGAAAAAGAAAATTTAAGATAAAATATCTCAGAGGACTATTATACTCTGAAGTTAAGATTATGGTGTTCTCATCACTGGTCAGTGGCTTAAAAGAAGATATTTTACACAGTCTGCAGTAAAAATTCAGTAATTCTACATACGCAATTTCCTAAACAAAAGGAATAATCCATCTACAGATAACTCAACTATTTTCTTTTAGGACTAAGACAGACATTTCACAACTTTTTGTGTTGAATGTTACAAACCAGGAATTAAGTTTGCTAACTGCAATGGGATGACTCATGTACGTATTTGCAGAATTGCGATATTGCCTTAGAACACGGTAAATGAACCAGAACTACACATTCAAGTGTTTTAATAATTCATTTATTAAACATCATCCTCATTTTTTAAGTAGTAAAAAAATGCAGTAACAAAAGAGGAATGTGTAAACACTTGTTCAGGGCATAACGTCAAAGGACATCAACAAATTAAAACCTGGAAAGCAACAAGCAATTACAGGAAAATGCCTAGTGCCCTCATTATTACATAAGGAAACGGGAAGATAAAGTGTCCAATAATTGCTGTCCAAGCTCTTTATTTTATAATCTTCACATAGGAATTTTCCATTTTCTCCTTTGACAAGAGCATTATCTTTGCAACCAAATGTAAGACTTCAAATACCAATTAACTTTCCTTGCTCAAAATTTAAAAAAAAACACAAGAACACACATACTTTCATACATATGTATTTATTTATACATACTTGTACTGATAACTGTACTGAAAAAGCCTAATCCTTGCTACATTTCCCCTACCTTCACTGCAATATTCTCTTTTCTAACAGAACATTTAAGTTGAATCCAACCTGGCAAGCTTTCATCTTCACAAACGCTCCTAAAAAGCCAATGAGACGCCCTCAGCAAACAATGTCTGACTGGAACTGGGTTTGCTGAAAAGGCTTTGTTGTGTATTTAAACATAAATACACTTCAGTGCTCAAAACTCATTTTCTGCCTGAAATGCAATTATTTTATTAAGGGCAGCTAAACCAGAGTATCTATATAGTTACGGGCAAACCCTTAAAAAATACTTACTTCAAATTTGAACCACTCAGAATTCCACTGAGGATTAAGTGATTTGGGATATACGTCTGTCTTAAATGTTGTATTTCCAAATTTCACCTAAAAATATAAACATTCAATTATCAATTACAAATAACAAAGAAATTTTGAAACTCATTAAATTGACATATGCAAATAATTTCAAATACATATTTCAACAAATCATTTTCTTCTCACTGAGAGTGGCTTTTAAAATCAATTTACGTATATCAGAATCCATGTATCAATGACATTTCAAATCAATCTCTCTCTCATACTATCATACTACTAAAATTGTTTCTTTTCCTCCTCAATCATTTGAGAGGCAAAAATATCACTTATATTGGCTTTTCAAAGTCACTTGGCATACTCTCCTTGCCTTCTATAAGGAAAAATATTAAAAATATTGATAGTTTATGTCCTATTACTCTTCTCTCTAGGATTTCTCAATCAGCTTCATACACAATTGATAAAATAAATACAAAACCAAATTGGATTTGAGAAATATAGAGAGAGGATTATTAAAAATTAAATATTTTCCATGCTTTTATTGCGCCTTCAACCACATAATAACCTATTTCAGCAGCACCCATATGGTCTCCACAGGCGTCTACTTCAGGCAAAGCCCATTTGGGTTTTGTGGGGTTTCTTGTTTGCTTTTTTAAAGTGAAACTGAATTTCTGTGGTGCTCCATACATCAGGAAACCACACAGCACCATGTAAGAGCCTTTATTTCACTGCAGCTTTCATTCCAAACCATTCACAAACACTTGCAGTTCTCGGAATGCTGCCTCTCAAAAAAATGAGCACTGCACCTCATACCAAGTATCTGATGGTACTTAAAAATACTGAAAGTTACATTTTTAAGTTTATTCAAGAATCTTAAGGAAAATAATGAGTATACTGATAGAAAAGAAATGCTGGAGTTAGAGGTATGTAGATTTTGACAGCTGTTACCTCTTAAAAGTCTAAATGCATTTTGGAGACTAAATTTAGGCCTGGATTTGAAAACTGTGTAGTAATTCTTTTAACACTTCTGCTGAAGACAGTACTAAGTAACCACTTCGTACATTTCAATAATATAGTGATTATTTTGCACAGGTGCATATCCCAATTCTGAAGAGATTTTGCACTTGCTTAAGTACAATAGTGATGTTAGCACTGGCTGTAAGGGAGCTACCAGTTAAATACCAGTTCTGACTCCAGAAGCTGCCAGGATGCAACAGTCCTGAGCTCCACCCCACCTATTATAATGTGTTATCTTGGGAGTAAATCAGTTCCCTTAGAGCTCCAGGCAGTTATAACTGAATTTCCCCAGTACTCCAGCCACTTCATTGAAGCTTGTAGAGATAATCAAACACCACACTGCTGTACACTGTGCAAAGTTAAAAGCACATTTATGGAAGAAATTGTAACAAAATATTCTGAGTTGGGACAAGGATCATTGCGCTCATACTGGTGAAGTCCAAGTTTTGCATAACCTGAGCCAAGTAAGAGCTCAAGTCTTTTCTCATTTTCTTTTCTAGTTCTCAGTTTATATTGCAATATTTAACAAGGAAATTTAAGGTTAGTAAACAACCAGAATTTTAACATGTCCTTTTCATTTTTATTTAAGGAAAAACACATTGTAAAGTTTTTCAGCAATCTCACACAGAAAAGTAAAACAATAGTTTCAAGCTCAATTTATTTTGAAATAAATCTCACCTGCTGTATTGCCTACTCCACACATGGAAAGGGTAGTTACTTCACACTGTTCCTAAGTAACAATCCTAAAAGCAAGACCCCCATCTGTGTATTTCTTTAGCCTTATTTGTGCCAAGACACTCATGGAACTGCATGTTAACCCAGCTAAGCAAACTGGTCTTGATGAAAATTTTTATTTTCCTTTTTTGCTATGCTACTATTTTACTAAATTAATTTCAAAAATCTACTTTGCTACATGGACAGTATGGTTAGGAACAAGTAACCCACAGAAAAGGAGAAATGTTTCTCCTAACACAGAGTAAAAACAGGCCACATGAAACTCAGTGAACTGTATTTCCTAGTTCTGTTTTCCCCGTCTCCTGGTAGCAAGCATCAGAGTTGTAATTTTAAACTGGATTAATAGGCAACCTACAAGAGAAGATTTTATCAATTAAAACCTGACCAGTGAAACAGCTGACAAAACAGTGAAATGCTAAGTTTCATGTAATAAAATAGAATGATGTACTATTTCAGCTCCACTGAAAAGCTGAAATACATCTTCACTTTATTACCAGCTTAACTCTCCCATTAAGCAAGGCCCTTAGAGTCTAATGCCAACTACATTTTTAAGCACCAAATGAAATCAGGACTTATATACCCCAATTTTATTTTCATACTAATATTATCATATTTTTCAGTGTATACAGTTCTAGAAAGGCATTCTGTCTTCCTGCCTTAATTCTAGTATTGTGCCAACCTCAATCACTATTTGTGGTACAAGACACGCATTTTCATAGCACATCATTTTAAAATAGCTCTGATTTTTCTGAGAGTATGATTCCTGAATCTGTGGAATGCTTCTGAAATGTTCTAAGTCATCCATATTGGAAATAATGAATCAAAAAACATAAGGATCATGTAACAGAAATAATAGAAATCATAGAAAGGCTTGTGTTGGAAGGGACCTTAAAGTCCATCTCATTCAAACCCCTCTGCATGGGCAGGGATGTCACCCATTGGATCACGTTGCTCAGAGCCCCCTCCAACCTGGGCCTTAAATAATTACACTTATTTTGCACTTCAACTTATTTTACAATCTCTTCCTGAGAAACACCCTACATATTGCCTGTTAACTATATGACTGTAAAGAAGGTTGAAGTTGGATACTCTGGGCGCAATAAAGTGATTTAAACACGCAAATAATATCAAATATTTGTTGACTAAAAGCCCTCTTGGAAATATTTTAGTATTTCAAACGTTTTAAGTGGAAAGATGAATATTGGCCTTAAAAGTAAAGCCTGTACAACCACTCATATATTCAGCAATATAACTGATTTAAAGATGATCTTACTACTTCTCCATCCTCTTTACAACACGTCTGCCTAATCACAGAATCAATTAGGTTGGAAAAGACTTCTGAGATGACCGAGTCCAAGCTGTGACCAACCACCACCGTAACAACCACACCATGGCACTGAGCGCCACATTCAGTCTTTCCTTAAATACCTCCAGGGACGGCGACTCCACCGCCTCCCTGGGCAGCCCGTTCCAATATSTGATCACCCTTTCCATGAAGAAATTCCTGCTGATATCCCACCTAAACCCGCCCCGGTGCAGCTCAGGGCGCTGTCTCCTCGCCCTGCCACTGGTTCCCGGGAGCACGGAGGCGCGGGACGGGCCCGGCAGGTGCCTCCGCCGCGCGGGCCCGGCGCGCCCATCCCGCTCCCCCCGCCACCAACCTCCACGAAGGCGTCGGTCAGGTCGCTGGCGCGGTCCATCACCGGCAAATGGCGCCCCGCCACGATCTTGACCTTCAGCTTCCCCGGCATCTTCTTCCTCCCCTCCCCTCCTCCTCCCGCGGGCTGCAGGGACAGCGCGACCGCGCCTGTGCCATGGGCCGGCGGGCGCGGCGGCTGCGCATGCGCGGGGTTCCCACGGCCGCCCCGCCCTCGGCTGGCGGGGAGCGGGAGAGGAGTGGTAGGATCAAGGAATTGTTAGGGTTGGTAGGGACCTCTGGCGATCACCTAGTCCGACACCCTTGCCAAGGCAGGGGCACCCGGAGCAGGTGACATAGGAACGTGTTCAGGTGGGTTTGGAATGTCTCCACAGAGGGAGACTCGACGCCCTCCCTGGGCAGCTGTTCCAGGGCTCTGCCACCTTTAGTGTAAAGAAGTGCTTCCTCATGTTGAGATTAAACTCCTTGTCTTTTACTTTCTGGCCATTGCTCCTTATTGTGTCGCTGGGCACCACTGAAAAGAGTCTGGCACCGTCCTCTTGGCACCCGTTTAAGATATTTATATGCACTAATGAGGTCCCCTTTCAGTCTTCTCCAGAATAAACAGGCCCAGCTCTCACAGTCCCTTCTCTTTAGGGATGCTCCATACCTCTCATCATCTTTCTTACCCTCTGCAGCACCCTCTCCAGTAGCTCCTTGTTTTTCTTGCCCTGAGGAGCCCAGAACTAGACACAGCACTCCAGATGTGGCCTCACTGGGGCCAAGTAGAAGGGGAAGATCACTTCCCTTGGCCTGCTGGCCACACTTCCCGATGCGCTCCAGGATACCACTGGTCTTCCTGGCTGCAAGGACACACTGCTGTCTCATGGTCAACTTGTCACCCACCAGGGCTCCCAGGTCCTTCCCCGCAGAGCTGCTCTCCAGCAGGTCACCCCCAGCCTGTGCTGGTACTTGAGGTTATCCCTCCCCAGGTCCAGACCCTAAACCTGGCCTTATGGAGCCCCCCGCTATCGCCCCTGCCAGGCTCCAAAATGGCGCTTGCGGCCTCGGGACGCCACTGGTAAAAGTCGAGCGCCGACTCTTCGATGGGTTCCGCTGTGGGGCGCTGCCCAGGGCAGCCTGAGCACCGAGTCATCGATGCCCGGGAGTTGCGGTCCCGGCTGCGGTGGGACGGACCGGGATCGCATCCCGCATCCCGGCTTGTGTCCGCTGGAGTAGCCTCCGGATGCTCTGCCTTCCCGAGAAAGGAGCTAGTGCACCCTCGGGACGCTCTGCTTTCCCAAGGAAGGAGTTGCTGCCATGAATACTAGTTAAAGGGACCGTGGAGCGCACGTGCATCCCCAGACACTCGGTGGGAGTGTCCTGTAAAGCGCTTAAATTCAGCACCAACACCCCTCCACCCCCCCCTTCCCGTGGGTTTGGCTTTGTTTTCTTAATCGAAAGACAAACATTTACAGTATTTGAAGGATTATGGATAGATTAAACGGAATTTAGTTATCAGAAATASGATTTGATATGGTTCTTGCAGCCAGGTTGTAACTTTCTGATGCCTGAAAAAGCTCTTTGTTTAGGCAACAGCACTGTGGGAGCTTGGCAAAAAGCAAAGGAGCAGGGCCAGGATTTGGATCAGGTGTGGTCCTACAGGTGGGATTATGGAACCGGGTTGTGTGAGATCCTGTGGGATATGGGTTGTGCTGCTGGTGTGGTCAGGAGCAGGAACATAAAAGAACCCTTGTGTTTTGATTAAGCCCTCACCAAGTGTCGAGCCAAATAGTAGATCTGCTGGGATTATTTTCTTTCTAATCTTACAAAAAAGCTAAATAATGTTATGGGCTAGATACTCCAATGCGATACTCCAAACAAAACATATGAAATGCAGCAGTGTGTGGTGTAGGGAATTAAGGTATAGAAGATCTTTGGCTGGCTGTCCTCAGGCTACCTGCAGTTAGTCCCACCAACACAGCACATTTTCTCTTGGGCTTGATTGGAAGTTACCCTTGGAACAATCCATACTGTTGCCAGTATTCATCATATCCAGGTAGATTATAAACAGGCTAAATGCTTGTTTTTAACTCATCCATCCTTGTTTAAATGGAATACTGTAATGAGGCTGGCCCAGCAGGAAGGCACCTGGGCTTGCTGGTTGACAGCAGCTGAACATGAGCCAGCTGGGCCCACATACGCAAGAGGCCAGTGGCATCCTGACCTGGATCAGGAATAGTGTGGCCAGCTAGACCAGAGCTGTGATTATCTCCCTGTACCTGGCACTGGTGAGGCCTCACCATAAACCTGGCATTCAGTTTTGGGCCCCTCAGGACAAGAAGGAACTTAAGGGGCTGGAGTGTTTCCACAGAAGGAAACAGCTTGGGAAGGGTCTGGATCACAAGTCTGATGAGGAGGAGCTGAGGGAGCTGGGGGTGTTTAACCTGGAGAAAAGGAGGCTTGGGGAGGGACCTTCTCACTCTCCACAACTCCCTGACATGAGTGTACAGCCAGGTGGGGGTCAGGCTCTGCTCCCAGGAAACAAGGGACAGGACAAGAGGAAATGGCCTCAAGCTATGCCCAGGGAGGTTCAGATTTGGCATCAAGAATTTCTTCATAGAAAGGGTTGTCAAGCATTGGAACAGGCTGCCCAGGGAGGTGATGGAATCCCCATCCCTGGAGGTGTTCAAGAAGTGACTGGATATGGCACTCAGTACTCTGGTCTAGTTGACAAGGTGGTGATGAGTCAAAGGTTTAACTCGATCTTGGAGGTCTTTTCCAACCTAAATGATTCTGTGATTCTGAGACTACTCCCAAGGCAAGTGTCTTGGTTTGAAGACAGGTGTCTGCTAAGGAAAGCAGGAGCCTCTCTTGGGATGGAAAATACGACCCTCTTCCCTCCGAATTATTATAACTTTGAAATTAAGGGCCTTTCAGGCAAAGATATGGGAAAAGGAATAACAGTTATTTACTAGTATGTATATGGATAACAAGGCAAAACAAACAACAACAATGGTAACAACAACAAACAAGAACAGAAAACCCAATAAAGTCTCTTCCTGCTCTTTAAGCGCTTTCCCCTGCGGTGCAGTTCCGCTCACAGCCGGCAGGGGCGCTGGTGGCTCCCGGCCGGGCAGGGCGGGTGCGATGGTTCCCCCGCGGCTGCAGGGGGCGCTGTGGCGCGAGCTCAGTCACGTCTCCCTCACGCGGTAATGGCGGCGGGCTGAATGGCCAAAATGGGCTGCAGCAGGAACTTCGGAGCAGTGTCTAGAATGGCAGGGCAGGCTCGCCTAGGGTAGCAAGCAAGAGGTAGCAGAAACTCAGCAGCTGTGGCAGAAGCAGCGGGGTGTCCCAGCAGGCAGGGGGTACATGGCTACAATGTAGCAAAAAACCCGGAGCAGTGGCAAAGAAACCGCGGGGGCTGGGCAGCGGCAGCCGGCTCCCAAACACGGCCGGGAAAGGCTCCTTTGGAGGGGAAAAGGGCTCGGGGTCCCGGGGTTTCCCCTGAGGCACCTGAGCAGATGGTGAAAGGGTCCTTTTTCAGTGAGGTCATGTGTTAATAAAGTTCCAGTGCAATGGCCGCTCCCACAAGAAGAGCTTAACTCATGGTAGAAGGCAGGAGACGGAACCAAGCAGCGGTGGCGGAATCTCCTGACAGTGACCACAGCCCGTTTCTCCTCCGAAGCCGAGAGAGCAAGAGAGCAGGGAGCTGCGCCCAGTCCCCTTTTCCCCAGCCCAAATCTGGCGGTATCTCTGCTCCTCCACAAGAAACCCCACAGCTAAGAGAATAGCCAGCCACACCCTTCCCGTGGGAACTTCTTTTGTCTCTCTTAAGTATCAGTCGTTATGGCTTCTTAGCGACAGATGGAACAAAATTCCATGAGAGAAAGAAGCAAAAGGAAAAATCCTAAACCGCAACAGCAGGATAGGCGTGAAGAGCAAAGACCCAGGAAGGAAATCAGAAGCAGAAAACATGCTACTAATGTTCAGGGTTTAGTTTTGACCAGAAACGAGCTTTTGGAGTGGAATCTCCTGATCTTGCCTGCTTAAATGTTGTTTTGGCTCACATAATCAGGCAGTTATACAGCATATGAACTGATAAGTGTAAGGTAACAGTACATCAAATACATTGTACATCCAATCTGGTTTTTAGATACTTGGAAAGATGAATTAGATATTATTTTATGAATTAAGAAACCTGCTTGGTGTATTAGACCTGCCTTGGGGCTGAGGATTTTCTATACTGGCAGAATGAAACCTGTCTTTCCATAAATTAGCATGTTACTTCACACATTTCCTGCCAATGGCATTCCAGTTCTCTGGGGCCCGCAGAGACTTGTGAAAGGTAGCAGGGACTCAGTTGAAAGTATACTCAGACCCCTAGAATTTATAAACTACTTGAGGCTTCCAAAATAGCATTAAATTTCCATCAGTTTTAGGCAAATATAATGGATATACTGGAAACTAAAGCTATAGTATGTACATGCTCAGTAATATGCATGCCAGAACTCCACAGAAAATACTAAAAGGTGTATTTTCATCATAAGGAAAAAAAAAAAGATGTGATATCTGACTTTGCATTTCACTTTATTTCTTGCTGAGTTGTTTCTCTTCTGCTTAGTAGTGATGTTTTAGTAAGTCATGACAATAGAAGTCCTGTTTCAGCAAGATAACCACTGCGATATGCTTAAAGAACAGCATTATCTTAACTGAGCAGGTACTGTTATGTATTAAATGGCACTGTAACTCAACTGAAAAATGGAGAATATTGCTAATTACAATATTGAAGGCAGCTCATGTGGAACAGGGGGTGTCAGAAAAATAGGAGAGTTTTTTGTGGGAGAGTTGGCCACTTAAATGTAATGATCCATGTGTCTCTTCTTTTTCAGTTTTAAGTAAGATAGAGAGAAAGTTTGTGATAGACATGCATGTTGAACGTTAGTTTGGAAATTGATGCTTCAAAGATAAGGTTTTCCTTGTAACTTCAGTCTGCTGACCCATCACATCAGGGTAGGTTTCAATTATATTGGTTTACCAGCCTTCGAGATACAGATTAGAAGGTGGTGGTCTAGGTTTTCCTCAGGTTACAGCAGGACCTGGGATGTGGTGGTGTAGTGGTTTGAAGCAAATTATACAATATTTTTTTGGGGTTTTTTTTTTTGTGTGAGATAAGCATTAAGAGAAAAACAAAGCAGGCACAAAACTTGACAGAATAGAAGAGATTTATTAACAGACTTAAGATAAAGAAGGCAACAACATGACAAACTTTCAGAACTCTTTCTCTCCCCCACTTTTCCCCTCTCCCAATYAGTATCACAATTTAGGAAAGGGAGGAAAAAAAAAGGGTTCTCCCTCCTGCTTTACGTGGTTTTACAAACTGCTACCATTTGCAGGTTTGCTTAGAATTACACAATCTCTGCTAAGGTGCAACACATCTCTTTTTCATGAGCCCTCTCACAGCTTTTTTTTAACTGTAAAACACAGGCCCTCACACGGGGTTATTACTCGTTTAAGGCTGAATCATTTTTTCTTTTTGACTTGAACATAAGGCTTTTCTTTGCCACCAGGTTTCAAAAGCCTCTCTCTGTTTTATATATATCTTGGCATCGGCACTCTTTAACCTTTTTACAAACCACATGGGAAAAAAATGTCCATCCCCCCATGTACTTTAACATGGATTAAAGAGACAAACAGTTTGTAACATTACAGTTTCATACCACGGCGAGGAAAGGAGATTTTTAAGCTCCGCGCAGGACCACGCAGCGCCGCCCTTGTAGCTTTGCCTCACGTGACCTCGCTTTCTCTTTCTCGCTCTGAAAGCCGCCATATTGTGGGGTGTTACCCCCCGCTCTCTCTGTGCTGCCGGGTGCACGGTGTGGAAAAGGAGTGTCTTCCTCTGTTCGTCGCAAAGTATGCTAACTGCACTGAAGCTCCCGCCGGCTCCCTCTTCCCGAGGATACCGCATCGGATAACTTCAGCCCTGTATAGCCAGCCATACCCACCCGCGGCTCAGGGTTTCTTCTCCACAATTCAGAGTCCATGCTGCAGCATTAGGAAAAGGAGCAGGAGGCAGAGAGGCAGGGGGCAGGGGCACCCGTCTCCAGCCCCGCGGGCCACGGGGGTCCACCCCTCCCTCTCTCTCTCCGTCCTGCACCAAACCGGAATGGAGAAACTTTCTTCCTCTTAAAAAACCCGCCTTCCACAGGGTTTAAATATGTGAAGTTGAGAGAAGCGTGATTGGTTTAAGGAACTGCCTGTCAGTTCGGGTCAAACCACGACAGGTGGGCTGTCTCTTATCCACAGGGAGAAGTGCTTTTGGATTATATTGCCTTGAATTGATTCAGACAGAAATGAATGAAAAACTTTTTGGAGGGGTTTTAGTTTGTTGAAACACAGAAAAAATGCTTTTTATCTCTGGTTCACAGAAGGTACTGGCTCCGTTTCTACTGCAGTTAGTGTTGTCAGGAAAACTAATCCACAAACACCAGAGGTTTATGTCCAAAAAGGAGACAGAGGAGTCCTGTTACTTTATTTGAATAAAGGGAGAGGCCATGGGGTGTTCCCCTGGGGTCTCTCAAATTGTTAGAGGACACAGCCTCCTTTTTATCCTAATTTCCCAGCCGCATTTCCCTCTCTCTTTCCCCATTGGCTGAGGTACTTGAGAGGTACAGGCTTCCCGAATTGCCTAATACAGACCTCCTTCTAATGTATACCCTTTTTCTTTTCCTATGGAATTTATGGTTCTTCCCATTGCTTCTTTCATCTCTCAGTATCTATCTTTACCTATCAGCAGATCCACAGTTTGTTTGTGAAGACAAGTCTATCTCATTCCTTTCACTGTCATAAGTAGTCTTTGAAACAGGAATCTTTCAGCTATCATCAACACAGGAAACTGCAGTGTCAGATTTTGGTTTCTGGACAAATTCTTGTATTTCTCTGTAAAACTAACCACACTTTTCAAATCAATCTGGCTTAAATCTGGTGGACACCAGTCCAAAAATATTTTTAATAATGCTCATAGGGGTTCTGTATCCAGAGTGCTGGAACCTTAGTAAAGGACCCCTGCATCCCAGAAAAAAAACCAAACTTCCTTCTGCTCTATATATGCTATGCTGTGTGCCCACTACAAGGATTTTGATATGGGCAAAATCCCAGTCACTACTGTTTATAATTGCCTGTACGTATCTGATTGACATTGTAACTCTAATCCCTCTCATTAGATTAAAAGATGGAGTGAAACCCTCTCTCAATAAAATCAGTAAGGTGAAACTGTCTCCCTCAAATGAAGAGATGGGGTTTATTATGAACAAGTCTTCATTACTGAGGCTTCCGATTTACGCTGGAGGAGCTCACTGTACTTAGACTGTTTAAACACGAAATTAGAGCAATATTAATGTCTGTTACTATCTACTGGAACAAAATCCTGCTACCATAAGAATCTCTAATACTATAGGTGTGTGTGTGATAAGGGAAGGATGGAAGCCTGAGCAGAACCAATTCAAACTTGTAAAATGTACTTCATTTTGACTCTCAGTTACCATTACCCTAACACTGCCAATTCTACCACTACATCATTACCCTAATTCCACRTCTATGTGTCTTTTAAATATCCCATAATATGTATGAAAAAAGCTTATCCAATGAACTCTAATTCCAATAATATTCAAAGTAATATCCCCATGAAGATCTAGTGAATTGAATAAAACCTGGTTGTCCTTTAAGGTAAAAAATAAGCCAAGAATTATTCTCAAGGCTTACATTAAAGAGCGTAAAAATAAAGCCCATATGTCATAGTCCTAAAATTGTATTTCTGATTTTTTTTATGTACACTTCCTGTATATCAAATGAAAGTATTTCCTTCGGAAATGAGATCTCAACACTTTGTATTCTTCTGGATGTGACACCTTTCCAACGGTCTACTCATGTCAATCTCGTGTGGACTTTAGCAGTTTGGGGTTTGGTCCATATCAAGCAATTTGTAAAAATACAGAGCCATCAAAAGCATAATAATTATAATTCTGTTTCATTGTACTGTTGCTGTCTGAAGGTCTCGATTTCCATCTAGACTTGAAAGAAACTGGATAAAATAAATATTCAGTGGCACAGGAATGAATGCAATTGCCTGCAGGGGGAATCAAACAACTGGATCTGGTGCCATGTTCTCAGCCAGTAATTTGATATCATTTCTCTTTCTCACAGTTCTGAGGGAAATAACATTGCATGTGACTTGATGCTTTTTATGAGTGGCAGTGGCATAATTGGGATATCAGCTCACAGAGATTGAACCAGAAACCATGTGCACATGCTCTAGCAAAGATACTGAGTTACAAGCAGTAGAAAAATAATAACTTCTCAGAGTCTGTCCCGTGTACAAAGCCCTAGTTAATTAGTCAATACCTAGWAAATAATTTAGTTAAATGTAGTTGTCAGCAACAGTATTTATAGCATTAAAAAATAAATAGTCCTTCAGTGACACCTTCAGTATTTCTGCCTTTTTTCCTTTTCAGGGTTGAGGCAAGTGAGATATTTAACTGTGTCAGTAATATGTATCAGCCTTCCACAGTTATTGAAACAGTTATATTTGCTGGTTATGTTATATTATTTTATGTTGGTATTTTCCTTTTCCCTGTCTAAATGTAATAAATAGATCATTTATTCAGGTCCCACACCAAAACATGGACATATTAATGAATGTATATATTTATATATTGAAATTGCTGTCGGGATCAAAGGTGATGATCCTGCAATTTTGAAGTAGGTTAATGCTTATTAAAGCTATTGTCCTTGTATGTCTCATCAACAACTATGGCACAGGCAGCAAGAGCACATAAGTGCTTCTCCACAGGTCAGTCYGTGCTGCCAAGGAGATTATTTCAACTGTAATAACTGCATAAACTATCTTTAGAATAGTCTTCAATATACTTCACAAGATATGCAAGTTATTTTCTGGTGCATTAACGACATTAAATTGGATTATAATCAAACCAATAAATCTTTATGTTCTAAAACATGGAGTGAGTGCAGTTCTTAATAACCATGTGATGCTTTTGCTTCGTGTGTTCCATTTGAAATGGACATGGTGATGTGAGTTATTAAATGTTAAAGTTAAATATATAAAAAAATAAAGGTCATTAACAAAGCAAAGTGCTGAGTTTTGGTTTTAGCAGCATGTAATGCCTCACATCCATCTTCTTACAGAAGTGGAATTCAAGCTTGTGTCTACACAGTGATACCTATTTTTTGTCAAAACATGATACAGAGGGGTTTGTATTGTGCCAAGCCAAAAGAGACTGAAGAGGCTCAGGATCTGAATTCTGAGTCTTCTTCTCCATGGCTGATGGGTTAATGGAACAAGATGAATAATTCTAACAAAGCAAATAATTATTTTAGACTTATCTTTATTCCTAAATGCATTCCCATCTGAGGTCAGAAGGAAATATCCTTTTACAGAGAAAGCAGAAAAGTTCAAGAACTGCAGGATAACCCCACAAACCTTTCAAAAACTCTTAATTTATATATAGCTGTGGATTCATAAAAATGAATTATGTACAGTGGAAAGAAAATAGGTGGTCTTGGTACTGATAATTCCTTATTATCCAACAGGAATTAATCCAGCTCACTTTCTTGATTATTAGTCATTTGAACAAACTACTTACCATCTTAATTCTCAAGCAAAAACTCTTGTCCAGTGAATGCTGGCTAAAGGAGAAGTCTATCATCAGTGCTTGTTCTTTGAGTACTTAAGACAGTAATTCATTCCTGGCAGAGCTGTGTTCAATGCTGCATTTGACCCTGTTAACAGCAATTTATGGGGCCTTTGAAATGCAAGGACAGTGTCTTCAGACTGCCTTCAAAGAACAAAAATTCTCTTTCATCAGGCCTGTGCTGCCTTTCTCTGCTTTTATGTATGGAAGAATTACGATCATCACCTTGGAATTTCTTGATAGCAGCTGAGGGAGATGCTGCTTTGATTTTCTTAGCCAAGATTATTTTGAACAGCATGACTTGAGAAATACTTGCTAAATAAATTGCTTAATTGTACGGAAGAATTCTGCAAAATGACTGTGCATATTCCTAGCACTAAAGCACCTAGCAGCTGGGAAAATGCTACCAAAATTAAAAATAAACTAATATTTAACATAAAATAAGGAGACGTGCTACTGTATTTTAAGAAGTAGCAAAAAATCCCTCTCTACAGTAGCTGAGAGTTTTCATGTGCACAATTATATGATTGCCATCCTGTAAGAGCTCTATCCTGCAGTTTAGGCTTTTGGAATAAGAAAGATCTCTACTATCTTGCCGTTATTAATATGAGGACTAAGAACAGATCATCCTTTGCTAATTTTAGCAGTCTGAAAAAAGGCAAGGAGAAATAAAAATATTCCAGTACATCCATCCTCATTTTTGAACGTGTTCACTAAAGTTGTGTTATAATTTTACATTCCTAGTCTTGAGATATCACAGAAAGTCACAGATGACTTTTCAGTRGTATGAAAACCTACTGGGCTTCCTGCTTTTATTGCTGTGAGTGCTGAACCCTCCAGTGAAGAAATTTATATAATCAGTTTGCAAAGGACAACCATTCCAAGAATTTGTTGCAAAGCATAGCTGTGATCTGTGTGAAGGCCTAATTCTAAATCTGAAGAGTTAACTGCCTTTACCTGGAGTTTCCTATTTTATCTGTGGCCTTCCTTTCCAGCAATTTTCCTTTTATGCCAGAGATTATCTCAAAGCACTATGTTAAGTTTCAGTGCCTCAAATGAATAGATTAATCACTTCATCAGCCTTCACTTCATTTTGGAGAATTGTTTTGAAATTAAGACAGACCTAATATTATTTTAACCTTGTTTTTGTTTGCATGTGTAAACAATAGAAACAGAACTGATCTTCAAGTTTAAAAAAACACAAACTGTCTCAGACAACATTTGAAACATTTTTCTTGTATATCTGGCATGTACAATCTTGCTTGATAAACACATGCATGTAAGGGCTTGGTTTTGGTTTTTAGGTGTCTCTGAGATAAAACATCGTGAACTATCCCAATAGATGAGTTGTACTACAGATAGATTTGAATTTACATGTAGCCACTGATGTGGGGTTGGTAGTTGGTTGTTACAGAGTCCCTTCTGGCTCTGTGGGCTCATATGCATGAACATACAGGTACAGGGACGACTTCAGTAACATAAATCCGACGGCAAGAAGCTGGGAAGGGTCCTTGCATAGAGCTCCACAAACAGCAGTTTATTGCTACTGCTCGCAAAGGTTTCCTGTTGGGGTGCACTATGTGCTGGAAGAGAGATAGGCCCTGAGGGCCAGAGAGAGAGCCTCTTTCTTGGACCCRGAGGTGACCCTGGGAGTGCATCCAGGTCACCGGGGATGGGCTGAGAGTGGATTGTGAGTTTCTGGACAGTGTTGGACCTGTGAGATGTGATAATTGTAGTTTGTGACCTTATAGGGTATTGTTTACCTGTTACCATAGTAGACAATGTCTGTGCACTATCCCAGGTGATTGGGGGACACTGAGGTGAACATCTTTCCTGTTTATATGATGTGATATCCTGTTGGGTGCTGGTATTTAGGGAATATTTTCCTGTGCAATAAACACTTTGCATTTCTCCATCTTGGGTGCGGAGTCTTGCCCTTGGGTGATTACTGCAGTTTCCATAGGCAAATGACCCCAAACAGGTGACAGGTCGATCTTAAGTACAGGGGAGTGGCTAACACCAAAGCCAGCCAGGGAATTAGAACTGGGGTACATTACCATAACCAAGCAGGCACCTCGAGAGAGGCTTCTTCCCTCACCATAACTGATACATCCTTGGCACCAGAGGCTGTCTTATCAAGAACACTCTCTGTCTCTTGTACCACAGGTCAATTGGTCACCACAGTTGATGTAGTCAGACTACTCATAGTCCATGAGCTGAGTTAAGGCCAAGGGGAAACTCTGCTAGAAGCGGCTGGCTTATTATCTGTGAGCAGGAATTCTCATTACATTATGAAGTTTTTGACATGCACACACACAGTCTGTTTAACTGTTATGGACTCTGATATTCCTCCGAGCCAGGAATCTGTAGCGTGGTGCCTTAGACAGATGAGAACATGGGAGAGAATTAAGAGGCAAAATATGTTTGGGATTGATGCTACCAAGATGGGGTACCAGTAGAAAAGTGTGGAAAGGATGATGACTCCCCCTGCCATTTTAGATATTTGCCTGTCCTTTGTAATTCACATCTTCCAAGGTTTTTTTGCTCATCAGGGATTGTTAGATACGCTTAAAAATGGTTTCCATGGACACTTTTTGTTATCTGCTTGCAGCAGAGAAGTAACAGCTCAGTCTTTCAGATGCAGGTTTTGCAGCTCTGATCTTTTCCAGCCTCTAACTGAGTCTGTGTTACCAGAGCAGGCTGTTAGAGAAGTTGTATTTCAAACCTCTCTGTGATACTGAGTGGCTCCCAGAGGGAAGGGAATCTTCATCTCATAAACCAGATATCTGGCACAGTTTCATTTTCTGTTCATGGTGGTAGACATTCTTCTCACACAGCCACTGAAAATGACTTTGTTATGTAGTAAAATGCAATCCGCACTCACAGCTTTGTTAACTGGCGGTATCTAAATTGTGATGAACAAAACCAGGTAGTTGAAAAGTGCAGCTCAAAAGTAATCTGGACAAAGAATAGTTCTGTTATAACCACATGGTCAGATGCAGAGAAATATCAAAACTCTTAACTAGGGGTGGGCTGGATGTACACAGGGTTATGCTTCTCTCTATAACCCTCCTCGTTCCAAATTGCAACAACTGAGAATAGTGGGATGCTGAATTTAAAGTACAGCTCTAGCATTCCTGGGAATGTCTGGTATTCCTTACAGATATTACACTACCCAGCATTAAGAAGCCTGCTATTTTTGATTCAGTCTYGAAGAGGACAGAGTGACTAGGATTCTTGTGATTTAACTATGCTTGTTGGTTGGTTGGTTTGGGGGTTTTTTTTGTTTGTTTGTTGTTGTTGTTTGTTTCTTTGTGTTTTTGTGATGGTTTGTTGTTGTTCTTGTTTTGGGGGTTTTTTTGTTTTGTTTTTTTTTTTAATTGAGGCATTTCTTGTCCCCATTGCTCATATTTTAAGTCTGTTTTAGGACCTCTGTGCACGATTAGAAATTTCGAGGTAGAACTCCAGTATCAGTTTATGCCGGATTTATTTTTTGCACACTAATGTTGTTTTATACCCTAAATGTATATTTTGCCTTCAGGATACATCTGTGCAGAAATGTGTGATGAATGGTTCTGTCCACACACAGCTCTTCTGGTAGGAGGTGGAACTAGCCAAGCTACAGACTTCTCTTATAAGAGGACAGGAGTCTCCACTTACCTTATTATGTTATTATCCTTTATCCATACTTGTTTTGGTTTTCTGTTTTGTTTTTTACTATATGAGACCAGAATTGGATGTGGTGTTTCAGATGAGGTCTCAACAGTGTTTGTACTACAGTCCCCCTACTTCTTTACCCCGTGTACCTCTGGATTTGCAGGTAGTCCCTGCTGTGACTACCTTTTCTAATACATCCTGGGATTCCTTTTGCCTTTTTGACAAGTCTATTATATTAGTGAAACAGACAAGCTTATAAAAACAGAGTAATACCCATTCACAGTGCAATTATGAAAACAGAGGTATAGAAACTAAAACCTAATCTGTATGTGTTCTACACATGCAGCACCAGTTGATGAACAACTGGGCTTGTGCATGAAAAAAACACAGTGAATTATCCCTCTGGGGACCTGGATTTCCTCAGCAGCCACTGAAGGGCTGGGGAGCTCATTAAGGCAGCAGAAAGTCTTGGTGACAGGACTCCGTTTCCCTCAGATCTCCAGGCCAACGTGCAGCAGCATTTGTTCTGAATACTCAATGTAGGAAAAAGTTCTAATTCTTACAGAACACCAAACCAGGAAATTTAAAACATACTAACGATGGCTAAATGAATATTTTATCATCCTTTTGAATACACTCACAATGCAATATACGGTTCTCACTGCGAATTCCTGCCTGTGTTTGCAGGCCTGGTGGCTTTCTACCACAGACACCAAAAATAATCTGATGCCAGATGATATCAGTGATCCACTCTTCTATTACCAGCTGTATCCAAGAAGCAGAGGCTTCCAAAAACAGGTGAACATATTTTAATATTCCCTAAAAATATACAGTGTGCAATAAAAAAGTTCAGAAGAAAAAATTCCCTCCTGACTTTTGGCAATTTAATTTATACTATATGAGAATGAGATTTAATCACCTTTCTCTTAATTATCCTTAACTTGGTATGTGCAATAACTGCATGTATTACTATCAGCTATGAAATTATTCAGCCACAAAATTTACCTGAACTGCCCAAAGCACTATTTTCTACATGCCTATCTCTGCTAAAAATGCCTTTCTTTAATTTATTCTAAATTCATTGGACATAAATTTTATTGCATGAATTCCTTGTTTTGCTGATAAGGGTCGTAGAAGTAACGATTAGTTTTTGGAAAAGGTTTCCATAGGCTATACCTATGGAAACAGCCTATTTTATTTTTTAAATGCCTGTACTGCTTTCACTCACCTTGTGTTCACGTGGAGCACCTTTTCCTCATGTAAAACTGGAATTACCTTTGGGGTCTTGTAAAACAGGGTCATAGACATGAGAAGTACTTCTCCATGGCTGCTTCTGTGCCTATTTCATCTACTTCTTGAACTTCAAGCCGAAGGTTCTCTATCATGCAATTTTGCTATCATCCCCCCCTCCCAATTAAGGTTGTGTTTCACAATACAGTATTCAAACCCCCAAACTCTCTAGTAATTACATTTCATTTTCTAACCTTTTTCTGACCTTGTTTATGCTTTCATCAACAGCATCAAAAGTGTTCTGTGTTCTTGTACTTGTGTTCTACTCTGTGATCCTTCCCATATGAAATTCAGATTTTGCCAGGCTCTTCCGACCAGGTGAAACYTCTTATTTGTGATCTTTTCTATCCAAGAGAAGCTTCACTTTTTTTTTTAATGAAAACATCTAGTGAATTATGAGGATCAAATTTGAACAGCTAACTGAGGAAAGAATGCTGAAAAACACCACAAAAATAAAAAGGGCAAGTTAAAATACAACAAAGAAGAGCAGAAGCCCAGAACATTTCTGGAAGTAGTTAAAGAGTTTGCTCTATAAAAGAGTAAGCAAGGGAGATGTTATTATAGGGAAAATAGTCTTGGCCAGAGGTTTAGGTTTTGGCATCAACTTTCTTGGTGGAAAATTTTCCTTCTTGGTGGAGGAAATGTAAATCCCTGACTGGCAGAAAGTGGACTACCAATAAGCTGTGCCCTTGAATTCATCGAGCAGATTTTAAAGGTGATTTTTTTTTTTCTGTAGGTTCTGAAGGTTCAGATATCTGGGTTTATTCTACTTCCTTCATCAGAGTGGGGTGCTGCTTTGTAAGAAAGGATCTGATTGAGGCTATGGCAGAGCTGGTTTGGGGACACTTTAAGAATCACACAGAAATTGACCTTGAGCCAATGACTTTATGCAATTTAGCAAAGCAAAGGAAGACAATGATTTATTGAACTAGAAGTAATTGTCCCAGAGCTGCTGTCTCACGGGTTCCCCTTGTCCGCCAGTGAGGGTCTATGAACAGCATTGCAGGTTTTTATATAAATACATGAATCTGGCCAATTAATCCATGAGATGACGGCATCAGTCAATCTACCCTTTTAACATTCCTTCAGTATTCCTGCTTTTGTGTACTTGTGGGTTTTTACCAGGAGCTTTCTGTTCCCAAGGACAGTGGGAAACAAATACTTGTAAAGGTAAGCAGGGAGTTCAGTGTTCAGTGAATGGTTT
This sequence comes from Parotia lawesii, assembly GCA_003713295.1. Lineage (NCBI taxonomy): Eukaryota > Metazoa > Chordata > Aves > Passeriformes > Paradisaeidae > Parotia > Parotia lawesii. Next base: position 352,726 of record RAHM01000214.1, read on the forward strand.
GGAAGCATTTTTGTTATTTAGTCGTCTTTTAACCTTTGTCTTAGTGATACATTTTGATAACATGATCAATAGCTACCTATTAATGGCTTCCCACTGTTGTTTTCCACTGTAAGTATTTGCTATTGGGGCCAGAAAGATTATTTCCTTTAAAAAAAAAAAAAAAAAAAAAAAAAAAAGAGGAGGAAAGATTATTATCAGGAAAGCTATTAGAATGTAAAACACTTCTAGAGAAACTAAAAACAAACCTCTCAAGTTCCCTACTTTTTTGCATTATAATGACTTGTAGCAGACATTCAAAAAAGCTGCTGACTGGCTGCTTTGCTCCCTCTAAGCATTCATTTAATGCTGCAGATTAAATAAATACATTGCTGCAAAGCATGAGCAAGTGATTTTTTTAAATTATTATTGTTAAGAAGAGGGAGTTGGATTAGAAAAAGTCGTTCCTCTGAGAACCAATACCTCCAAAATAATCTTTCAATGAAAACCGAAAAACCAAAACAACAGACGAAAACCAAACAATACAAAACAGGAAAGAGTCTTAATTAGCAGAGCTAGCTGACGTGCTGTTCTTTAAAAGTTAAAGATGTACATCAGTTGGAGATAGGATATCAAATATCAGTAGGCAGAGCAGCAGGAAACTTTTTCCACTGGATGAAAGGGATAAAAAGAAGAAAAACAAGTCTCGGTTGAAGGAACAGCTGACTAACTCCTGACATACTTGAAACACAGCCGATTGTAACAAATACCAGGGAAAACAGTATCTTCTAAACAAAAGTTCTCCTCACTTAGAAACTTAAAATCTAGATAAAAATGTAAATATCAGAATAACATTGAAGCAACAGATACACGGATCACAAAGAAACAAATGTTGCAGCTGCGATTGCTTGCACAACATTTTCTCTGTACTCTGAGTGAACCTCAGCCTTCAAGGATTGCGGGCAGGGAGGCCCAGCTGACATAGAAATGCAAAATTCCAGTCAATGAGAGAGAATCAGAGGCATGGCTCCACACCTCTGGTGCTCTGGGGGAAGGGGTGGGGGGGCGGAGGGGGGAGGAGCCAGAATGAATATTCTTTGCTTTACACATGTTAAAAGCTTGGTGGATTCAAAAAACCCACAAACCTTACTGGTATGTCACATCTTCAAGTGCAAAGACTGCAGAGTTGGATCTGCTACACAATCCAAAATATTTAGACAGAAGAGAAGAAACAGAATCTAGGAAAGCTGGTAAAGATTAAGAATATGTGTTTGCTTACACTGCAGTGACACTTCCAGTTGTCTTTCAAGATATTTTGATAAAACTTAAACTCAGAATTTCACTTGCAGTGGGAACTCCTAGTAAGATACAATGTTCTTGTAGCAACTCTTGATAACTTTCTCCTTGATTACCCTCCTGATTGGTTAGGGCTGGTTGTCCAAGCTGCAGGAACCAGGGAAGCAATTATCCCCTGCAGTCCTCTGTGCTTCCCGTGGCTGTTGAACTCTATAACCCTATGGAAGGGAAAATAGAGAATTGGGCAAAGTTTGGCCCTTTACCTTTGATATAGTTGCTATAATTGTATTATGTTTTATTTATTTTTTATTATAATATTGTTCTACTTTTCCAAGAGGAATACATAGCTTTATTATCCTTACACCTGAAATGTAATTTAACTAATGTTCCAACATCTCCCTTAAGAAAAGTACAAATGGAGCTGACTAATTTAGTAATTTTCTATGCTTAGCGACAGTTGCAAAGAGACAAGTCTCTAGAAGATATTTACAGCCTATGATTAAATATCAGGCTGTTCTGAGCTATTCTTCTGTTGTGCCCACAATACTTCTTTTGCCAGTCCTCAGAGAATCAACAACTTGGGAGTAAATAAAATCTCTRAGGTGAATAATAAAATAATACTGAAAGTAATAATAATTATATGTAGGACTTTCAAAAGCAGCCTAAGATGATGACCTACAGATTGTAGGCTCCACCTGTTCAGTAATTCCCAATTATAGGATTTAAAACTATCTTTGGGATTTAAAGACCTAGTGAAATTCTAAAGTTGCTCCTTCTTAAGTCATTAATGGAGGGCAGACACAAAATCTGGTGACATTAACCTTAATTCTGTAGGAAATGGGCTATGAACAAGGTTGAAGTAAGGCCTAGAGAAAAGGTACACACAGGGGCACCAAAAGAGCATCCAGCTTGGAGTCTACTGGACACACAGGCCTCAGCATACAAGCTGGAATGCTTATGAAAAGGATGTTGTGGTGTTGCCCCAGAGTCCTCCTGGTCATCTGTCAATGTAATGTAGAGGAACTGGCCGTAAGCATGAGTGCAGTGTCACTGTTGCACCATGAACAGCGGGAAAAATAATGACACAAAGTCCAAGTCCAGGAGCAATAATGGCTAATTTAATTAATTATAAATCGGTTTATATAACTTGGGTCGCCAGCATGGCATAAGGTCATTGGTCACTGATCATCTCCCTCCTAGAATGATTGGTGGAGGCTATAAAACATTCACTTGAAAGTATTTTCTTCAGTATACCATAACAACCCTGCTGCTGAATAACAGCAGATGCAAGATAAAGTTAGTTTACAGAACCCGTAGCAATCTTTTTCATAGTTTCTGTGAGAAACACAGAGCTGTCACAAAATGCTGCAGAAAGCTGGAAAATTTCTCYKMYARWGCWKTKCARCKTYTRCA